>CM065393.1:36285000-36590000 GCA_033060915.1 Euryodendron excelsum | reverse complement strand
TAAAGTATGATAGGCAAGATGGCTAAGAAGAAAAACTTTAATAAAAATATGGTATTTTTATTTGTAGATTCTACATTAATTATGATTTTTATTTTTCTTATATATAAATTTTTTACTATAAAATTTAAATTTAAGTGGTATTAGTTAATAGTTACAATAATAGCATCACTAAAAAGATTTCTCGTTTAGCTCCTTCGCAGAATTCCTGAGTCGCCTCTCAGTCCACCCTCATAGTTTATTATAAGGGATTCAAATGATTGAGCTTTTCTTTGGTGGGCGTTGGCCAATTTGGACTTTGGAGATGCTACAGGAAATTGAATTTGACCCGAAACCTCTATACACCAACCATTTGGTAATTCAGTATATGTATGCTTGGTCTATATATACAAGTAGGATAAAGCTGAGTAGCAGATAGATAAACTGAAATTGTTTCATATACTTCGATTCATCAATGGCCACTGAAGGAGAAAAGAAGTGGGAAGTCAAGGTGAGTGCCAAGCTAACAGGCTGCTCTGCAGACCAAATATGGCCTCTCTTGGAGGACTTCTTCAACCTCCACAAGTGGAGCCCAGTTTCGGAAACTTGCTATGGAGTTGAAGGCACCTCCGGCGAACTAGGCTGCGTCCGGTACTGCTCCTCCGCGGCAGGAATCGGCGGCGGTTCAGAAGAAGAGATAGTTACCCAATGGGCTCGGGAGAAGCTGGTGGCCATCGATCAGATCGGGCGGTGCCTGAGCTATGAGATGTTGGATAACAACGTTGGGTTCAACTCGTACGTGGCAACGATGAAAGTGTTGCCTTTGGAAAGCTCTGAAGGGGAAGGCTGTGAATTGGTCTGGTCGGTTGTTGTGAATCCAGTGGAGGGGTGGAAGCTAGAGGATTTCATTGCTTTCTATGATTCTACTCTTCGGGCCTCGGCTGAGAGGATGAAAGAACTAGCTCTTGGAGGAGCTGCCAAGCAAAACTGAAATTAATATGATCTTTTGCTGAAATAAAATGTGTTATTAGCAGATGATGAAAAAGATGGGTTTGTTCGTGGATGGGTGCAAGAACAACCTCAATAAAATAACAAAGCTTTGAATAACATCCAAAGAATTTGTTAGCTTTGGATGAATGTCTTTCAGTTTTGGTACTATATCATGTGCTCTTCTAGTGTCCCAGAAATGAGAAATGAAATTTAAATTGAGCTATTAGACTATATTAAGCATAGTTTCCTAGTTCTGCGATATCATAATTAGCTGGTTTTTTTCAAAGTTTAGTTCTTATATTCTACGAAAAATGCTATTCTTTCAGAATTTGTGTACAGAAATTTGTACCAGAATAATGTGGCGATAGTAGTTTTGTAATTAATAAGCATTTAGGTGGGCTCTTTATTTTAAGGTGATAGATACACAATTTAGCTATATCATTCTGGTGATAAATTCTATATGATTTTTCTGATTGTATAGCATTACTTATATTCTATTACTTGTTATCACGTCTCTTAGTCTCTATACACATAGACTCTTTAATAGATTATTTCAATACTTCTCTATGTATAAGATTTTGTTCTCTGTCTAGAATTCTTCTCTCTCGCCTATTCTTCTAGTATGATATATCAGGGCTATTGAACAGGGTATTAGGGTATTAGAGCTCTTCCACCATGAGCAAAAGAATATTAAGTGTCTACTTTGACAAGTACTTAGTACTACTAGTCGGCCTATTCCTATACAAGGAAAATGAGCTGTGGCTGCTATGGACTTTAATATCAAATCTTGTCTCATGAAAAATGCAACTAGCAAGGTTCATATCTCATGTTGAATATGTAGTGGGCAATAAATTAAAAGACCTATCCAATCTCGAGAATGCAACTTCCAACCTGAGGGGTTGGTGGGTGTGCTGCAATCCAGGTTCTTGGGGCAGGGCTGCGAGAAAGATGATTTGCTTTTGACTAGTTAATCAATGCGCGTATAAACTGACTCAAATATATTTTACTGCAATACCAATAAAAATAAAAAAAAGACATAACTTACTAACAGCGAGCGACTAATGATAGCAGGGCTCTTCGACAAATTACTAACAGTCTATTTGAAACTTAAGGAAAGGGAAAGGAATAAAAAATACTATTTGATTTTCGTTCTCTGTTTAATTTTATAAAAAAAATAGAAGAAAAGTAAAAAAAAAAGAAAGTGAGAGATTAATTTAAATATTTTTCATCTCTTTTTCCAATCATTTCGCGTCTTCATAGAATCAAAGAGGGAATAATTCCAAACAGGCTGAAATTACTAACAAACAGTAGTTGGTAATAATGGTTGGCATCCACATCAATGGCCCTTCTGAGATTTTCTTTGATTTGTTCCTGCCATCATATCCAATTTTGTAACTACAAAAATTGGGCAGTTGGTACCTTCCCTGGTTGGCCAATTAGGAGATACTACAAAAAAATTGGAGCTTGCCCAAAACCTCTACACAGCTAGAATGATTCCCACATGTTTCATATGTTCTCGTAGTTCAATAATTGTGCTTGGTCTATAACTAAGGTGAGCTTGGCTTTGATTGTTTCACATACTTTGGATTCATTGATGGCCACTGAAGCAGAGAAGAATTGGGAAGGCAGGGTTAGTGCAAAGCTAACAGGGACCGGTGCAGAGCAAGTATGGCCTCTCTTGGAGGATTTCTTCAGCTTCCACAAGTGGATACCAGTTGTAGAAACTTGTTATGGAGTTGAAGGCAAATCAGGTCAACCGGGCTGTATCCGATACTGTGCAATGAAACCAAACTCTGGGGATAATCTGCAAGAGACAGTTACCAAATGGGCTTTGGAGAAGCTGGTTGCCATTGATCGGGTCGGCTTGTGCCTCAGCTATGAGGTCTTGGATAACAATATTGGCTTCAACTCGGCCAGGGCAACAATGAAAGTGTTGGCTTCCGAAAGCTCCAAAGGAGAAGGCTGTGAATTGGTTTGGTCATTTGTTTTGAATCCAGTGGAAGGGTGGAACCTAGAGGATTGTATTTCTTTCTATGATTCTATTCTGAAGGCCGCGGCAGAGCGGCTGAAAGAAGTTCTTGGAGGAGATGCCAAACAAAACTGAAATTTGTTTGAACCGTGAATTAATATTGCCAAAGGTGGAGGTGAATAGGAATATGATTATCTCCTTTAGGACCTAGTAGTAATTGCATTCAGAAGTTCTAGTGGTGCCTTGTCTGTCTCTTCTGCTGAATAAGTCAGTGAAAGGAATCTTGCATCAATGGTCTATTATATAGATATATATATACATGTATATATACATGTATACATATATATATATGTATGTGCGAGCATGATGTGATACCAGATGAACTGATAGGTTTGTTCATGAATGGGTGTAAGCATAACTTCAATAAAATTACAATGCTTTGAATATATAGCATCCACATGAGTTGCTGCCAAACGAATTCATTAGCATCGGATGATCTTTCAGTTTTAGTACTGATTCAAGTGCTCTTCTTTGGTGACCCTGGTAGCCAAAATCACCCACCATAGAGACCATATGTACCAGTGTAGAGGGTACTTGGTGAGGCAAGTGAATATTGTTGTGGCCTACCATTTGCTACCAGGTTTAAGCAGGATTTCATTTGACTTCATAACCCTCGTTTTTCTTTTTTAAACTGCAAGGTGTTTAGACCTTCGAATATAACTGTAAAACAAATCAAACTACTCAACTTTAGACAGAGTTTTCTCTCTTAATTTTTAACTAAATCAGATAAATTTTGTAGGTAGTTAGTTTGAGCAAATGAGAGAGAAAAAATAAGAAATAATTAATGGGTGGTTATAAAATTTAAATTAATATTTTATTCTTTCATCCTTTGAGTTAGATAAAACAAATCAAACTACTCTTTTCCTCTGTCATTATGTATGTTTTCCTATATAATATAAGCAAACGTGTGTACATATAGATATATTTATTTGAATGTTGATTCTAATATACCCGAGAACATAAGTAGCGTAGTTGATCCCCATGTTCATTGGTTGGCTGGTGTTTCCCACAGAGATTTCCATATGCTCAGAGAGCCCATGAGAGGACCACAACTTCGTCTCTAGAAAGCCTATTGTTACTTCAATGTAAATCCCACCCAAATCATGACTGGCGGTGCTGCGCTTCCACATGCTTTGGGGACTGACTTTCCTATTTTCTTCTCTTATATATGCCGATGAAGTAATGAACCCTCCCCCCAAACTGAAACATAGACATAAAATCGTGAATCTGAACTTCTACCAAGACACCAAGCACCCTTATTTTGTATTCCACCAATCACATAAAAGGCGGGGAAATTAAATCTAAACAAATTTTCAGGTTATTACCAAACAACCATAAAATTGTGAGAAAAATATTTTTTTCCCCAATTATTTTTCTGAAAAAAATATTACCTAGAATTTTATTTTCAATAAAACAAACGGAGCCTAAGGGAGAGAGATCCTCACGTGGAGAAAAAAAATAGAGTAAAAAGATAAGGACAAAATGGTAAATGAGTAGTGTTTTGTCTATTAAATTATATCGTCGGCATAGGAAGTGAAGGAAAAAGGAAAGACAGAGAAGAAAGATCGGAGAGGAAGAAAAGAGGGAGATGGTTCGGCCATGGCAGGGGCCAATGAGTGATTTTTTATTTGGTTGATTCAGTGAATTGGTTGTATACAATATGTTTTTCCTAAATCTCTTTGTAAAAAGTATATTTCTAATTTATATTCCTCTTGAACAGTGTGTTCATTGTTAACTCCCTGATTGTATAATTTTCGGATCTTTTGTGGTTATGTTGGTTGAAGTGTCATGGAACGGAACGCACTCGTGGGACTATATATTATTATTGTTGTGTGATGAGGTCATACGTGACATAGATGAGGGTTAAAGTTATCATTATCACCAAGGTGACATTTGATACGGTACTGAAAATGGCATGATATTAGGCACTATTGAGATATTGGTCTGATTTTTATTAGCATAATTATTTAATTATTCTTTATTATCCGAATTCTTGGAAGTATGGTTTCGGTGGTTCCATTCCGTTGGATTTGAGCATTTGTACTCTTTGTTGTACAGTATACTTTCGGATTTGATTTAATTTTTTAGGTTGAGGAAAAGTAAAGGAGAGCAAAATTTGTAGAGCCTATCATATTTATTTAATTAATATATTATTTTGGAGCCTTATTTGGAGATTTGTTGTATTCTAAAAGTCATTTGAGGTTGTATAATAATTTGTGGTCAAATTATTGGAGATTGTTTGAAGCTGTAATTTTAGTGATATAATTGTGGACTTTTTGTTTATTTTTATTTATTTATCCATTAACTGTCCGGATGAAGTTGGGTCGTTAACTAGGTATTGGAGCTATTTATTTGGTGAAAATTCAGGTTATTACAGTGTAACGCTGCTGCTTGATCAAAAGTTTGTAAAGTTTAACTAAAAATATAAGCATAAAAGTGAGATATTGGTGAAAGTACAAAACTGTTAAATATCTGTTTAGTAAGACTTTTTAGCTTAGTTTTTTTTAATTTATAAGCAAAAAAGTTAAGTTTTTTTAACTTTGTCGCTTTTTTTTTATTTTTTGCTTTTTGGCTTATTTTTAGTTTATAAAAACAAAAAAATAAAAAAATTCTAACTTTTTTTTGGTTAATAAGTCAAAAAAAAAAATTAAAAGAGTTAAAAAAAAGTTATACCAAGCGGGCCAAATCTAATCCACGCATTACAGTTAAAAAACAATGATTAAAGTGAGATTTTGGTAAGTACAAGACTATTAAGTGATTTAATCCATGCAATTATTATATCAACAAGTAAAATTTGGTCAAAACAAAATCCTCCAGGTTCCGCCCCTTATTCAACGCGCTAAGCTTTCTATTTGGTGGCCGTTGCCAATTTAGACTACAAAAGAAATTGAAGTTGACCCGAAAACCTCTATACATTTGGAAATTACGTATACTTGGTCTATAGTCTATACATATATATATACAACTAGACTAAAGCTTGCAGCAGATAGCTACACAGATCGGTTTATATACTTTGATCCATTGATGGCCACTGAAGCAGAAAAGCAGTGGGAAGGCAGGGCCATTGCCAAGATAACAGGGTACCCTGCAGCCCAAGTATGGCCTCTCTTGGAGGATTTCTTCAGCCTCCACAGTTGGATGCCACTCACAGAAACTTGTTATGGAGTTGAAGGCACCTCAGGCCAACTGGGCTGTGTCCGATACTGTGCCACCACACAAAGCATCAGAGGCGGTTCGGAAGAGGAGAAAGTTACAGTTACCAAATGGGCTTTGGAGAAGCTGGTTGCCATCGACCCGATTACCCGGTCCGTTAGCTACGAGGTCTTGGATAACAACGTTGGCTACAACTCTTACAAGGCAACAATGCAACTGTTGCCTTGTGAAAGCCGCTCCGAAGGAGAAGACTGTGAGCTGGTTTGGTCATTTGTTGTGGATCCAGTAGAGGGATGGAAGCTAGAGGATTTAGTTTCCTTCTATGATTCTTCCCTGCAGGCCATGGCAGAGCAGGCGAAAGTAGTCCTTGGAGGAGCTGCCAAACAAAACTGAAAATTTGTTTGCACCGTGAATTAATTAATTTTGCCTTGCTACTAAATAAAGTCACGGATCATAGGAATCCATGCCTAGGTGTGTATTCTATATATATATATATATATATTTATGTATGCAGGCCTGATCATGTGATTACCAGATTGTGATGAAAGAGACAGTTTTGTTCAATAAAATTACAAAGCTTCGGCATGAATTATTGCCAAACGAATTCATTAGCATCGGATGATCTTCCAGTTTTAGTACTTGTTCATGTGCCCTTCTTTGGTGTCTCTGGTAGCCAAAATCACCCACCATAGGCCACGAATACCCAGTGTAGAGGGTAAGTTGTTATGGGCTACCATTTGCTATCAGGTTTAAGCTGGATTTTATTTGATAGGAAAAGGTGCAATACCTGGATTAGTATGAACACTGGCAGTGTCGTTGTTGTTCCAATTGTTCTTGCCACTGTTGTTGCTGTCATAGGGAAAAGTACTTCGAGAATTAGATTTGGTTCTTTTGGTAATTGCTTCGATACACTCCTCTTGAAGCCTTGCTAACCCTATAGCCTGAACAATGCTAGAAGGCTTAAACATCTGAACTCCTATTCTGATTTCTTCCCTCAAACCACTTAAGTGCATGACAACTAGTTTTGTTGTGCACTTGTTACCACCAGGAGTTGTTATCTTGTGTGTAGCAGTAAAGTTAGTGTGTCTACTCTTTAACGAGTTGTGTGCCCTCCGAGATGTGTCTTCTATAATACCTGACATTATTTTAGCATTATGTTTACTTTAATTGCATTCATTCTAGTGTGTGATTTTACTAATTATGTAGTTTAATTACCATGATATAATGAGAACATGCCATTTTGGGGGGGGGGGGGGGGGGGGGGGGGGGGAGTTATCATTTTTGTAAGCATTTCATGTAGGTCAGCTATGCCTTAACAGATGTTGGGCTTTGCTGATTTCAGGTCAGCACCATTATTCTTAGTAGGTTTTTTCCTGAGTTTCTGCTTTAGGAGATCGGCACTACTATTCTTTGTGAACTGACCTTGATCTAGAGACTGCAGAATCTTTAGCTCACAGTAATTATGATTAATTATTATAAACGAGATTAATTATGTTAATTATATGGATTAGTAAAGTGCTAGGTGTGCACGTGTATACTTGACACCTAGGTATGTGACTCACGTATATGAAGTGTGTGCATAAAATGTGCATTTATGGCTAGCAATGGTGCATGTGTGACATGTAGCGCATTTGATACAAGTTGTATCTATTTTGGCTTTTAAGTCAAGTAGGAAAGAATAAATAGACGAGCTGGTGTAGAAGAAAAGCATTTGGGTGAGAACGAAAGTGAGAAAAAAGAAAAGAAAAAGAGAGAAAATAAGAAAAAGAAGAGGGAAGTGCAAAAAAAGTTTGTGTGATCATTTCTTGAGGTAAGAATCCCATGTTCATGCTTGTGTTATTGTGTTTTGTGATTTTTGCATGTATAAATGTTATTTCATACCGTGGTGGTGAATGAGAGATGAGATGTGGAGAAGTATTTAAGGTTTCTAAGTGGTAGCCTTGAGTCTTATATATTGTTCATGGTTTTGATATATGGAATCTTGTTGTGACCTTAGAATGTCATTTTGGGTCTTTGGAGAATTTGTGGTTGTGTGGGGCTGGCATGGTAATCTTTAAAGTCAGGTCGGCAGATTATATAGTTGAACCACAGAAGGGCTCTAGTGGGCAAAATGGTCCCTGGTGTCGTCCTAATGACAAGCTATTAGACTAAGGTCGGCAATTTGCCTCATCTTGTAGGCAATGACACTTTCCATCATAGCCGACACGTTCCATGAAGGCCAACAACGTTCTTCTAGTTGTCCTAACGATGTTTAGGACTGTCCTGATGGTCAAAATGTATGTCTTAGTATATATTTGTACTTTGCATGACATTGAGAAATGTTTAACATGTCATATTTCATGCATTGGTTATGCATTATAACATTGACTTCATCAAGTTTGATGTGATGATGTGTGATAGGTTCGGAAGTAAAGCAAAGCATTTCGGCACAACCAAAGAAGTGACTTGATTGTAATTATAAAGTGGTAATAGGTGGAGATTTAAAATAATCTTATTCATATTGAATTGAATGTCTTATTATCTATATTGATGGTGATTGGTGGCCTATGAGGTGATATTTGCATATTATACATATTGTGTGCATTGATGATTTATATACATTGATCCATTGATGGCCACTGAAGCAGAAAAGCAGTGGGAAGGTAGGGTCAGTGCCAAGATAACAGGGTACCCTGCAGCCCAAGTATGGCCTCTCTTAGAGGATTTCTTCAGCCTCCACAGTAGGATGCCACTCACAGTAACTTGTTATGGAGTTGGAGACACCTCAGGCCAACTAAGCTGTGTCTGATACTGCACCACCACACAAAGCATCGAAGGCCGTTCAGAAGAGGAGAAAGTTACAGTTACCAAATGGGCTTTGGAGAAGCTGGTTGCCATCGACTCGATTGCCCAGTCCATTAGCTACGAGATCTTGGATAACAACGTTGGCTACAACTCTTACAAGGCAACAATGTAACTGTTGCCTTGTGAAAGCCACTCCGAAGGAGTAGGCTGTGAGCTGGTTTGGTCATTTGTTGTGGATCCAGTAGAGGGATGGAAGCTAGAGGATTTAGTTTCCTTCTATGATTCTTCCCTGCAGGTCATGGCAGAGCAGGCAAAAGTAGTCCTTGGAGGATCTGCCAAACAAAACTAAAAATTTGTTTACACTGTGAATTAATTAATTTTTCCTTGCTAAATAAAGTCACTGATCATAGGAATCTATGCCTAGGTGTGTATTATATTTATATATGTATATTTATTTATGTATGCAAGCCTGATCATGTGATTACCAAATTGTGATGAAAGAGACAGTTTTGTTCAATAAAATTACAAAGCTTCGGCATGAATTATTGTCAAACGAATTCATTAGCATCGAATGATCTTTCAGTTTTAGTATTTGTTCATGTGCTCTTCTTTGGTGTCTCTGGTAGCCAAAATCACCCACCATAGGCCACGAATACCAGTGTAAAGGGTAAGTTGTTATGCGCTACCATTTGCTATCAGGTTTAAGCTGGATTTTATTTGATAGGAAAAGGTGCAATACCTGGATTAGTATGAACACTGGCAGTGCTGTTGGTCCAATAGGCAACCCAAGAGGGGGGGTGAATTGGGTTTCTCAATACTTAATACAAGTTAAGATTAATTAAAATTAATCTAAACAATATAGCAAAGGCTAATCTATGTGCAAAGCAAAGTTATCAATGAAAACAAAGAAAACAGAGCAATGAAGGAGAGACACAGATTTACCGAGGTTCAACCACAAACCGTGGTCTACGTCCTCACCCCAAGACCTTCTTGAAGCCTTCTTCCACTATGTAATCACCTATTACAAGATGGGCTGCTGATTGACGAAGTGCTCAGCTCACTCTACAAGAACTCCTCACTGAGTTCTTCAATTCCCAAGTGGTTTTGTCCAAGCTCCACTTAAACTTTACAAGAGTTTTGCTTCACACAAGAGAACTCTCAAACTCTCAATTACAAGTGTATAGGAGTATACAACTCACAAACAAACTCTCTAACTATAGTAGATTTACAATCAAAGCTCAAAGGAATAAAACAGGAAGAATGTTTCAAGAATATCAGTGATTCAGTAATTCTTGTCTCTTCTTGTTTCTTCCTCTTGATTCTAATGTATAAATGCAGTTGGAGGCTAGTATATATACCCTTGCATTGATTCCATCCTTTGGAGGTGGTTGGGTATCATAAATGCACGTCCAGTCTGTTATAACGTTAAGAAAAGTAGCCGTTGCAGCAAAGGGAGTCGGCTCCATTTTTGTGGTGTCAACATTTCTTGCTTCTGCATTTACCAGATATAGTTCACTGAGTTCATAAGTCCCCTCTTCAGGTTGATGAGGCGACTCCTTGTTCATCTTTCTTCTTCATACTAGGCTTCTATTGTCATGAGGCGACACTTCTGCTTCAGGTGTCCACTCATTGATCATTTAAACTTCCAGCCTTCTGCTTCTGCTACCAGGAGGCTACACTTCATCTTCATGTGTCTGCTCATTGATCATTTAAACTTTCAGTCTTGGCATCTGTGTTCATGAGGTGACACTTCATTGCAATGTGTCCGCTCATTGATCGTTTAAACTTTCAGCCTTGGCGTCTGTGTTCATGATGCGACATTTCATTGCAATGTGTCCGCTTATTTTCTATTTAGTCTTTACAAACAATTTGCTTCTGTGTGCAAGAGGCGACACCTCAATTCCATGAGTCCCCTCTTTGTTCAATATGTCTTCAGGCCTTTTAGCGTCTGTGTTCAGGAGGCGACTCCTTATTTTCATGAGTCCCCTCATTGCCCAGAATTCAGCCTTCAGATTTTTATTGATCAAGCTTATCAAAGCACTGGTATAAGATCTTCAAGGAGCATGTCTTTGGGGTATGATGATCAATCAAATCTTCTTAACTCATCAGAGTTAACTTCTATTTAAATTTGGATTGAATCAATCATTGGATGTTGATCTTCTTCTTGAATCTCAAAGCTTTATTTGATTAAAGCTGAACTTTACTTCTTCATTTACAAAGCTTCTTTAATCATTGTAGAACATCTTCTTGAGTGTCAATCTTCCTGTAGAGCTTTACAATGCTTCATTTCTGATTTCCTCTCTTTGATAGCAATTTTTCATTTTGGATTCCATGTAGAGATCATATATTTATTGTAAGTCATCTTCTCAGCAACTTCAATCTCGTTGTCTTGAATTGGTCTTTATCATACCAGATGAGATCATCTCTTTGAGCATTTTCCAAATTCTTCAACAACCAATTCTTCTTCAACTAGCATTGCACTTCTTCAACTGATCTTTGTGTATTCTGATGAAATCTTCTTTAGGTATTTACAATATCTCCATTCTTCATATTTAACTGATCATTCCATTTCCTCAACTGATGAAGTCTTCAGCCTATCTTGCAAATCAATCTTTATCGAATGTAAGATATTTTCTTGAAGTAGAGATAGGCATCATTTCTCAGTTTGGTTCATTGCATAGCTCTTTAAATTCATTGCTTGCTTCTTGAACTTGTTGTGCATTCTCCTTGATATGTATTAGACTTAAGATTTAACTTTAAGTCTAAGTTATAAACTTGTTAGTCTGCACACTAAGTAGATTTATTAGTAACATAACACAAGTTTTAGTTATCATCAAAATCAACATGGGAATTAACCTTGAGTCAACAAGGATCAACCTTGACTCAACAAGTGCTGCTGTTGTTCCAATTGTTCTTGCCATTGTTGTTGCTGTTATAAGGAAAAGTACTTCGAGAATTAGATTTGGTTCTCTTGGTAATTGTTTCGATGCACACCTCTTAAAGCCTTGCTAACCCTATAGCCTAAATAATGCTAGAAGGCTTAAACATCTGAACTCCTATTTTGATTTCTTCCCTCAAACCACTTGTGAAGCAATTGACAAAAAACCTTTCTGATAATCCCTTTGTCCTGTTGGCTAATTCTTCAGACGTTTCTTGGTATGCCTTTACTGTCGTGATCTGCTTGAGTTTTGTAAGTTCACCGATAGCATCTTCATAGGCATTTTCACTAAATCTTGTAGTGATAGCACAAACAAATTCATCCCAAATGAGCTTGTTACCTTCAAACCATTGGAACCATCATAGAGCCTTATATTCTAAGTGCCTTGCAGCCAATTTGACCCTTTGCCCTTCTTTAACCTTGTTGAATTCAAAGAATCTTGAACATTTGTAAGCCCAACCTGAAGGATAACTTCCTGAAAATCTTAAAAAATCGATCTTGGTGTATCTAGTACGGGTATTTCCCCAAGAATTTGGAGCATTGTTGGAATGTGATGGGGCGATCCTAGTATGGGTATCTGCTTGTTCTGCAGGGGATGGGGCGATCTTTAAGGCTAGTTGATCATACTTGATCACACTCATGCTGACCATCATCATCTTTAACTCCTGAATAGCTTCTGCCTGTTCCTTTATCAGTTCTCTAATGGCTTTAGCTTGCTTTTCTGACCCTTCCTTCAATGCCTAAATATCTTTAGCCCTAATTCCATCTACCATTGCAATCACCTAGTAAGCTTCACTGGCTGGAGGACAGTCTGCTCTGATACCAATTGGTACGGGTTTCGCTAAGAAGAAGAGATAACTTATGAAATAGAGAAAATGTATTGAATTAATTCTTCAGTACCTAACAACCCAATTGCAGTCGAGCTATATAGCCCTCAATTACACGAATGACCTCTCTAACTACATAACTGAATAATAGTTCCTAACTAGCATTCATGTGACATTCTCGTGATACTCTGTTTTTGGGGCCCAAAATGCAGAGCTTGCGAATTCAGTTGCAACAACTTGGGTTTCAACCTCCAACATTCCTTCAACTAATTCCAGCTAGGCTAACTACTACCACATAGCCATAAGACCGTTGTTATAGAGCCGTTGGGCATTTCAATTATGCTTATACTTCATCTTGTATCAAAGACTTCCTCCGGTTAGCATGGTCAGTGATGGCGGAAGGGGTGTGGGGGCCTAGAGGGGGGTTGCTCCTTGGAGGTGTGTGTTTGTATGTGAGATAGAGAGAGTTCTCTTTTTATTTTTTATTTTTTTATGATATATAGGGATTAACAATTAGTAATTACATGAAATTATTAGGGATAATTTGTCCTTATCAAATTAACTATGAATACCATTATAGTTAGAAAAAAAAACATAAATTAATTTGTTTTCGATTCCAAATTAATTATATATATATATATATGATTTTAGATTTATGATTTTGTAATATATTTTCAAAAAATAATTGAAATTATGTGTACTTAATATTTTTGTCAAATTCTTTGTTTTTCAAATACTAGTTTATTTTATTATAACAATGTTATGAAGAATTACAATAATTAATTATTCATTCAAATAATTATAATTACATGTTAATTAAACATTACCTGTATAACAATTTCTGATTGTTTTATTTTAAAAGAAGTTTTGGTATTGCATTCACTATTTTGCTGATGTCATGAATGGCCAATCGATGACCTTAATGGATATCTCACAAGAGGGGGAATAAAGTAGGGAAGTTAGTGCAATTTTTGAAACATGAGTAGTAGTTTATGTATTAAATCCAAATATCAGGGGCGGTTAGTGTAATTTTCCCTTCAAGTTAAGTGATGCTTTTGGTGGTGTTGGACTCCACCATAGGACTTTTTGGGTCGCATGTTTGCATCACAACTGGTTTTGTTGTGCACTTGCTACCACCATGAGTTGTTATCTTGTGTGTAGCAGCAAAGTTAGTGTGTCTGCTCTTTAACGAGCTGTGTGCCCTCCAGGATGTGTCTTCTGTAATACCCGACATTATTTAGCATTATGTTTAATTTAATTGTATTCATTTTAGTGTGTAATTATACTAATTGCAGAGTTTAATTACCATGATGTAATGAGAACATGTCATGGGGAGAGCAGTTCATGTAAGTCAGCTATGCCTTAAAAGATGCTGGGCTTTGCTGATCTCAGGTCGACACCATTATTCGTAATAGGTTTTTTCCTGAGCTTCTTCTTTAGGAGATCGACACTACCATTTTTTGTGGACTGACCTTAATCTGGAGACTACAGAACCTTTAGTTCACAATAATCATGATTAATTATTATAAACATGATTAATTATGTTAATCATGTGGATTAGTGAAGTGCTAGGTGTGCACGTATATGCTTGACACCTAGATATGTGACTCACGTATGTGAAGTGTGTGCATAAAGTGTGTGCTTATGGCTAGCAATGGTGCATGTGTAACATGTGGCGTATTAAATACAAGTTGTATCTATTTTGGCTTTCAAGTCAAGGGGTGAAGAATAAATAGAGGAGCTGGTGTAAAAGAAAAATATTTAGGTGCAAACAAAAATGAAAAAAAAAAAAAGAAAAGAGAAAGAGAGAAAGAAGAAAAAGAAAAGGAAAGTGCAAAAACAGTTTGTGTATCATTTCTTGAGGTAAGAATTCCATGTTCATGCTTGTGTTATTGTGTCTTGTGATTTTTGCATGTGTATATGTCATTTCATGCTATGGTGGTGAATAAGAGATGAGATGTGGAGAAGTATTTAAGGTTTTCAAATGGAAGCCTTGAGTCTTATATATTGTTCATGGTTTTAATATATGGAATCTTGTTGTGGCCTTAGAATGTCATTTTGGGTCTTTGGAGAATTTATGGTTGTGTGAGAATGGTATGGTAAGTTTTGAAATCGGGTCGGCAAATTATATAATCGAACCACAGGAGGGCTCTGGTCGGCAAGATGATCCTTGGTGTCATCTTGACGACAAGCTATTAGACTAAGGTTGGCAAGTTGCCTTCTCTGGTAGGCAACAACACTTTCTATCATGGTCGGCACGTTCCATAAAAGTCGACAACATTTTTCTAGTTGTCCTGATGATGTTTAGGACTGTCCTGACGGTCAGAATGTTTGTCTTAGTGTACATTTGTGTTTTGTATGACATTAGGAAAAGTTTAACATGTCACATTTCATGCATTGGTTATGCATTATAACATTGAATTCATCGAGTTTAATGTGGTGGTGTGTGATAGATTCGGAAGCAGATCAAAACATTTTGGCACAACCAAAGCAGTGACTTGATTATGGTTATAAAGCAGTAACAGGTGGGGATTTAAAACAATCTTATTTATATTAAATTGAATGTCTTATTATCTATATTGATAGTGATTGGTGGCCTATGAGGTGATGTTTGCATACCATACATATTATGTGCATAATTTGCATTGCACGGGAGAAGGTTTAGCCAAGTATAGGCTAACCTAAAGTGGTCACGGTGGATTAACCTAATAGGATATCACGGTGGATATCCTTTAATAGCAAGCTATTGATATATTAGGTCAATGTTATTATAAATAGTGCGCTCATTTATGATAAATCATATATTGCATCACATGAAGAAATATTACATTTCAGTAGCGGATTATCTAATCGTGGATTATTTATTGATTATCTATCATTCAATCATTATAAGTTTAATTATCTTTGTGAGTACGTGGATATCTAGCTCACACCCACACAAGTTGTTTTGTAAGATATTTGGAGATATCCAATCCACTATAGAGGTTGGGGTTGAATTGAAAAATTTCGAGAAACTCTTGCTGTGATGTCGAGAATCTGTCTCTATGATGTCGACAGTCTATCTCACAAACATGATAACTTTTAGAGTTTTTTTTTATCTTTACTCTCGTATTAATATGCGTTATATTTAAATGATTGTAATATGGTAATAACTTATTGTTGATATATATATATATATATATATAATAATATTGTTGATTCCTATAAGATTTATATCTTTGAAATTATACAGAGGTTTTGTTTACACGTTAGTGACTTGTGCAATCACGTTCACCTAAAATAGTATTAATAACACCTGATTAGGAGTAGTCGTGACATCTTCACTGTCTTGAGCTTTGCTATAAATGTAAACTTTTTTGGAAATAAAATACCCTTACCTTCCAAAGAAAAAATTCTAGTTAAGAGGAGTGTAGTTGATTCTTGAAGATAGTCCAAGCCTCCCAACAATGTGCAAAGGATCACCGCAACATCATCTTCAAAATTCAATCTACTTCAGACTTGGATTCGTTTTCCACAGTTTTGTATTAACTGGCGGAAACCAAATACTTTGTATATCTGTTTTAAGATGCTCTTAACAAAACTTATACAATATCAATCTCTCTCTCACAAATGATGGCCTCTCTTGGAGGACTTCTTCAGCTTCCCTAAGCGGATGCCATTCGTAGAAACTTATTATGGAGTTGAAGGCATCTCAGGTCAATTGGGCTGTATCCGATACGCTGCCACCACACAAAGCTTAGGAGGTGGTCCGGAAGAGGAAGAGGAGACAGTTACCAAATGGGCTTTGGAGAAGTTGGTTGCCATCGATCGGATTGACCTGTCCCTTAGCTATAACTTATTAGGTAACAACATTGGCTACAACTCGTACAGGGTAAAGATGAAAGTGTTTTCTTCCGAAAGCTCTGAAGGAGAAGGCTGTGAAATTGTTTGGTCATTTGTTGTAAATCCAGTGGAGGGATGGAAGCTAGAAGATTTAATTTCTTTTTATGATTCTACCATGCAGGGCACGGCAGAGCGGATGAAGAAAGCTCCTGGAGCAGCCAAACAAAATTCAAATTTGTTTGAACCATGAATTAATGTATTTTGAAGCTACAGTTGTTTCGAGTTGATCAACACGTACTCCGAACCTTTTTTTTTTTTTTTGGTTCCTTAAGTTGCAGTTCTATCAATCACCTTGATGACCTCTTGCTTAATCTCCTTTCCATGAATAGTCAATCGCACCAAGCAAAAGAAAATTTTCTGATGTTCTCTATGTTAGCTGGACTAGAATACGGGTGTCGGGTGCGAGTATGTGTCCAAATATTAGATTTATCTAATTCTCACATCTAAGGACACTAGGACTTGACTAAATTTTATAGTTTTTAAATACTTCTCTGTGTTTCTAAGATAAAATAATATTTATAAGTTAAAATATAGGATTTTATACATAAAATAGAAATCTTATGCTTAACTTTATAGTAAACTCAATTAGTTGTACATCTTTATTAAATGAATTCCAACTAGTGTCGAGTCTCCGACACCGATACTTCACAAATTTAGAAAAGTCCAGGTAACATAAATGTTCCTTGTTTCATCTCATATCATCTTCTTTACTTTAATTATCATAATCCACAATGTTTGATATGAAATATATATATATATATATATATATTGTCAAGAAGTGAAACTTGTGATGGTATGGCATAAATTGAGTTTTGCTAATTGATATTTTTTCTTCGACTTCAATGTTGATCCATTGGTTTTTCTTGTATAAATTCAAACAAAAATCTACCATTTCCCTCTCCTAATCAACTCCCTATTCATGTGCAAGGAGAGTCAGCTTTGGCATTAGGTTGAGACTGCATACACATGTTAAAGAGATTGGAGAAAGTCATATATTGATTAGACAAAGATCAAGTTTGAAATCCACAACTGTTAATCAACCTTCTGACAAATCTGTATCGAACAACACTTAAAAACCTTGGATAAGATTAAAAGATTTCTATTGTGTTAGCAAAAAGTGCAGTTAGGGAGCAAAAAAGTAGAGGAGGAAGATAACAATCAGAATGTCATGAATGACACGAATATGTCATACCTTGTTGATTCAAGTTGAACTTGTAGCCAAGCTATAAGCAGGAACCTTATCAAGTCTTCTCTCCTTCATAATCCTTCTTACCCTCTCTACCTCTTCCCACAAACCATTGCTAGCATAAATATTGGATAGAACCACATACACGCCATCATTCCAAGGTTCTAGTTCTTGTAAATGCTTAGCCACCCACTCCCCCATCTTGACATTCCCATATTTCTCACAGGCACCCATCAAACACCCCCAAATCACTACATTTGCTTCCATCGGCATATCCTCCACCATCTCTCTGGCCTCCTCAAGTAACCCAGCTCGGCCAAGCAAATCCACCATGCACCCATAATGCTGTAACTGGGGCACGATTTCATACTCCACCTTCATCATGTTGAAATAATATTTTCCCTCTTGCACTATCCCGCCATGCACACATGCACTCAAGACCCCCACAAAAGTCACACGGTTAGGCTTCAAGCCAGCTTCTCTCATGTAACGAAAGCATTCAAGTGCATCATTCACATGACCATGCATTGCATAACCCACAATCATGGACGTCCATGAAGAAACATTTTGTTGCTCCATCCTTACAAATACTCTACACGCCAAGTCCATTCGACCGCATTTGCCATACATATCTATAAGTGAATTCAACATCAAAGTATCAGATTTTTCTAAGCTCTTGGCTTCGAATACACATTTATGTAACTGAAGAGCTAAATTAAAGTCTCCTAGGCTTCCACAAGCCGAAATTACACTAACCATGGTCACATCATCCGGTTCAAACCCACTTTTCTTTAGCTCCATGAACATGGATATCGCTTCCTTGGCACGACCACCTTGTGACAAGCCCCCTATGATGGCATTCCAAGAACCCAACTTTCTATTGCAGTTTTGTTCAAACACCTTACGTGCATTTTCAAATTCACCTCCTTTAGCATACAAGCTAATGAAACCACTCTCACAAAACTCATTTGCCTCTAGACCCAGCTTTATCGCAACAGAATGAATTTGCCGACCCAATTGTGTATCAAAAACTTGGCAAACGGCCTTTAAGACGATGGGTAATGTGTAAGAATCCGGCACAACACCACCACGAGACATGGCGATGAATATGCAAAGTGCCAGGGAAGGTGCCTCTAGCCTAGTGTATGATCTCATAATGTTGTTCCAATGAAATGGGGCAAAGTACAATTCTAGCATCTGGGTTCGGATAATACGGGCATAAATTTGATTCAATTCTGATAAGTTGGCACAATTCGACAACTGGGTTGCTATGATCTTAGCTAGGTCTTGGCTAGAATCCAGCAATGTTGGGTTTGTTGGCGAGTGCGCAGCGATTTTGGCATCTGCAAGTGTGCTACTAGTAACTAGACCCTGGTTGAAATTGTAAGAAACTGATAGGAATTTGGGTTCTTGGATTCTTGACAGCCTAAGCATGAGACGACGAAACGAGGTCATGTGTTTACGGTGAGAACATGGATTTTTATGGTTCATCAATTCAACAGAGTGCAGAGAGTAGCATCAAGCGGAGAATTCGAGAAGAGGATTGCAATTAGATTAACGAAAGGGAGAAGTGCAGAACATCCAAAATTTCACATGTACTTCAAAGCTCAAAGCGCCTCGCAGTTCTCTCTATTCGTTTTTGTCGCCTTGGGGTCACAGCCACTTGAATTAGGCATTTTCTGATGTACATTGCTATAGATTCACCGCTCGGCTTAAGCCTAGTTTTTAATTAACCACTAGATAGGGATTCATGTTTTTAAATGCGTTCGAATTTAATTTGTTTGAGTGAAACAAATTAAAAACATAAATTATATTAATTTGTTTGAGTGAAACAGAGATTAGATTAATCTTTATTTATCAATGAGATTCCCAAATCGAGTTTCAATTTAAACATAAATTTTATATTTTAAGTTTGAGTCAAACTTATATATTTTGATTTTTTATACCGTTGTAAAATTCACAGGCGCTATTAAACCACTTACCAAATGTAAAAAATTAACAAATTTTAAAATATGTTCAATCTTTATTTATCAATGAGATTCTCGAATTGAGTTTCGATCTTTTATGTAATCCAACATGAGTTGTCCGGACTAGTTTATGCACATCTCAATTAATTTCATCTTCAATTTAATTAAAGACAAGTTATCCATCCCATTATTAAAGAATTAGTATATTTTCAAGAATGCAAAAAACAAAATTAGAACAGTAACCAAATGGAAATTAAATCAGAGACCAACCTATAATTCTAAAAACATCTCAATTTTTTATTCTATTAAATTAAAAAAAATGGAACGATTGGAAATACCATTATTGTCATATCATTTTTTATTTTTAAATGAAAATAATTCTAAAAACTTAAAAAAACATCTTTTTAGTGGTTCTTAAAAGTAGGACATTTTTTGACATATTTTTTTAAATAATTTCAAAATCGACTTACAAAACACGATTTTGACAGAAATAATTTTCAAAATCACCTATCAAACGCAATTATATAGAATTTCAAAAAACAAAAACTAAAATCATAACAAAAAAGGTACTATTACTTTTTGGGATCCGTTATTCATTCAGTGAAATTGTGATTGGATATTCTGCAAATAAAAATCAGAATATGGTACTTACGGGTTTAACAAAACACGTGCCTACCTTTTTTATTAGATGCGCTTTGTCGTCGCGGTATTCCGCCCCTTGCTTGTTTTTGGATTAAAGCTGAGATTCTTAAGGGTAAGTTTTAGTTATCTAGGTTTTCATACTTACACTGATAAATTTGTATCCCACGTGGCACGACAGGGATTGGGGTACCTTGGAATTTCCGTAGCACCGGATTCTGAGTGGAGCCCTCGGCTCGGTAGAATCTAACCAGTACTCTTCGTTCATACAAGGAAACACAACGCGCACAGAAAATTTTCAAAGAAACTCGTACACTCCGTCTCTCTCTTCTCTCTCTCTGCTCTCTGTGGAGTTACAATCAATGGATGATCAAACCGAACCATCATCGGAACCAAATAAGAATCCGACGACGGTCGACGACGAATCATCGTCGCCTACAGTCCTCGATCTCACCAGCTTCCAGCTGCACGATCTCAATTCAGTCGAGCTTCCTCCGAGTCTCACCGAGTTAGACCTGACCGCCAATCGCCTCTCGACGTTGGACCCTCGGATTGGCCACCTCTCCAACCTCAAGAAGCTCTCTCTCCGCCAGAACCTCTTCGAAGACGCTGGCGTCGAGCCCATTTCTCGGTCGGACGAAATTTCGGGCCTCGAAGTATTCAATCTCAAGCCCTATTAGTAGTGTTTTTTCATTTTGGTGTTCTGGATGCCATGTTTGGTTGCTAGGAAAATTTAGGAAAACTAGAGGACTTAAGGTTTTCTTTCCTAGAATTTTAGGAATTAGTAAGGACCCCGAGAAAATAAAACAAATCCACTCAGCTGAGCATATTAAACTATAGGTACTGGTTTTGGTCATTCAACTCTGGTTTTTCTTGGTTTTCTAGTTTGTTTGTTAGAGATGTTGTAGGAATTATGAAGAAAAAATGTATTTTGATGACAGAATTTTGTTCTCTGGTACCATTTTTTTAGTCTTGATTCTGTGGGACTTGAGTAAACTCAAATTGACTAAGTTTACTTGTGTCTGTGTGTAAATTTCATGGAAACCGAAAATTTCACTCTCATTTGAAAAATAGGAGAACTTTTTAGCAGCGGGAGATCTTCTGATGGCACTGACCAATCTGGTGTTTCAACTTGCTTTAGAAGCAAAAAGAAATGGCTAAGATGTTACTCTCTGTTTCCATGGCTATGATGTTACTAATGAACTTTGGTTGCATGTCCTTAGTTTTCTCAGCCACCAAATAGTGTTTATGTATAGAAACACTTCTTTTATGACTTTTTTTTTTTTTTTTTATAGATGACAGTTCTTTATGATATTTGGAGTCAAGTGTGATAAATGAGTCATTTGTTGATCAGATTAACCATTCTATGAACTGGGACAACATGCACCTCTTTTCCAAATTCTATGATGAATACACCCATGTCCATATTTATATGGGCATGTATATGCTTATATTTGTTTATGTGGACGATTACAATATTGGGAATGTGGATGCTAACTTCTTCTCTTTTTTTTAACTTCCCCGTTTTCCCTAGGAATTTTAGTTATACGGGGGAAGTAATGTATATGGTGTTGTTTTTGCAGGAGCTAATGCTCAGGGATAACAAACTAACGAATATACCTGATGTTGGCATATTCAGAAGCCTTTTGGTATTTGATGTCTCTTTCAATGAGATTTCATCCTTGAATGGATTGTCTAAGGTCTCCAACACACTCAAGGAACTCTATGTATCTAAAAATGAAGTTACTAAGATCGAGGAGATTGATCACTTTCATGAACTACAAATTCTTGAACTGGGTTCAAACAGATTACGGGTTAGAACTCCGATCTCTTAAAGCACGTAAATTGTTTTAAATACTATATTATTACATTTGTGGGTGTGTATGAAGTATGGATACTTTTAGAAGGGATTCATATCCGTATCATGTCCATATCAAACACCAATACTGCTCAAATACTCGAGGATACGCATTAGGGTGTGATTGCATATTAGTTTATGAATGGTAAAATGCCTGCTGCATGTTAAGTGTGTATCTATGTGAAAAAGGAGAGTTGGAGACAAATAAATGGAAGAACGTGGGCATCGTTATTAATTTTTATTGGCATATGAGCTTTATCCTGATGTACTTGGTTTATTCAGGTAATGGAGAATTTACAAAATTTAGAAAATTTACTAGAGCTATGGTTGGGTCGTAATCGAATTCGAGCCATTAACCTATGTGGGCTCAAGTGCATTAAGAAGATTAGCTTGCAAAGCAATCGTTTAACTTCTATGGCAGGATTGGAGGTATTTCATTTTTAAACATATGAAGTTTAGAGAAACACAAATTTCATGAAGAAAATAAATGTTGTTTCTAGCTAGATTGTGGGTAAGATAGTTTTTCATCGACTTGATTCCCCAATTTCCAGGAATGTGTTGCTCTAGAAGAACTTTACTTGAGCCATAATGGCATTGCTCAAATGGAAGGCCTATCAACTTTGATAAATCTCCGGGTCTTGGATGTGTCATCGAATAAGCTAACAGCGATTAATAGCATTGAGAAGCTGCCCCGGTATGAATTATCTGCCCTCCCCATCCTCATTGATCATGTCATCCATTATAGATTGTAATGACCTGGGTACTACATACTCCCAATGCAGATTAGAAGATCTATGGCTCAATGATAACCAAATAACATCACTAGAAGGTATTGCTGAGGCAGTTTCTGGTTCAAGAGACAAGGTCACCACCATCTACCTTGAGCGTAATCCATGTGTACGGTTTTTTCTTACTCAATGGCCTTATACACTAGAGCTTCTTTGTCACCTTTACCTGCATTCTAAGCTCGTTGCTTTCAACTATTTCCTATTTCTATATGGTTATTCCTATGTGGCTTCCTTTTTGGGAGATAGGCTCTAGTTTGGAATTGTCATGGTCCTTTTGGGGCTGGTGTGGAATTTTCATGGATATTCTATGCAGGTCTCATCTTAAATATGGTTTCTTCTAGTTATATACTAGGATTGGTTGTTTTTATTTCCATATGCTTCTTGCAAAGTTTTGTAGCTTGGTTGGGTTTCTTTGGCTTGGTTTCATGTAGAATTCTGTAAGATTTTGCTATAATTTGGCTGACAAGTTCTGATGAACTATTTGCTAATGGCAAGGTACCCTCGATTCTCTACACAAAAGATGTCAATAAGTTAATATATTGATCCGTCTTTGCCATGTCCAAATGCTATTATTTTAGGATTTTCCATGTCAACATGTCTGTATCATATTGTGTTTGTGTCTCATGTCGATGAGTATGCTACAAAGCATATTGCTTATATCACTTGTAGGATAATCCATTTGATAGTATGCACAAAACTATGGAACTGTAAATTATGCCCTAACTGATCTGAACTTGGTTCATTTATATTTATGTTTAATTTGATCTTTATAGTGATAATATAATTACCACACGAACGCATTTTGATTATAAACAGCTACTGGCGATAATAATCATAAGAGTGACAAAATGGCAAGGAACGCTACCCACTTACATCTGTGATACATGCATATAGATATGCATTTTATTGGTAGTTATTGGATTCATCTGCTTGTATGTAGATGTAATGCATGACTGCTACTTTGTAGGCTGGCTTGCTTTCTTTCTTTTTCCTTTTGATAGTTTTGCACTCATGGCTTACATAGTTCGTCTTTGTTTGTGCCAGTAAATCTCTTTTGGCATTGTTGTTAAATTGAATTCCACATTTATCTACCTTCCGAAATATTGAGAAATAGTAGAATTCCTGACTGGATTAAGCAGCTATCTGGTCTTTGTTTATAATTATGCCTCCACTCTAATGCTCTATCATTCTAAGCTCTGATATCTATTACAGGAAGTATAATGTGATGGGTGAAGTAGCATTTCTTAGAGCCCAGTGTAGGACACATTGGTTGCTCCTTCATTATTGGAAATTAATAAAAGCATAGGGTATTCTCTTAAATCTACCTTTCCATGCATTTTTCATCTAACTCTAGTTTATGTAACACCTTGCAGGCAAATTCTCCAAGTTACAGGGCCACTTTGAGAGAAGTCTTTCCAAATATCCAGCAAATTGATTCTCAAGTATTTGCATAGAAGTTTGTCTGGCTGGAATTTAATCCTGTTCAAAGAGGGGAAAGTTAATGCTGGAAGTTTTCACTGAAATAATGGCACTATATCTCAACCGTGTCTTGTATTAGTGAAGGCAATTAAATGTTGCCTTGGATTTTCTCTTTACAACTCTGCGTTTGTGCAAGGTTAGTTTTCTGTGAAGCTTGTGGTTTGGAAGGTTGCCGAGGAGTTGGTTCAGATTTTTGGGGGGACAACACAAACAAGGTAGTTTTAGCACAAACAAGACAATTTTAACTGCCCGAACATACTGCTAAGAATTGGAATTACCTTTAACCTGTAAGAGCTGTTTTTTGACTGATGATGATTTTGAGGTAGCAGAAAGGGTTTTTGAATCGCTCAAATTGTGCTATGGTACTTGTAATACATGTCATTCAATTTGAAGCTTTTGAGAGGCAAAGTCTCTCTCTCTCTCTCTCTCTCTCTCTCTCTCTCTCTCTCTCTCTCTCTCTCATACATAGATGTAGTTAACGCAGTGGGAAGTATGGTGTGCCAAATTGCTTGTTTATGTGGGCGTTGCAAAATTTGTATGTAACTGAACTGATAGTGTGGAGAACCAAAGATGCAAGCGCTTACAATTAGCAGCTTAGATTGTCCAAATAGGTTGTTGAATAACTTACATGATCTACATAAATATTTCCATGACATTAAAGATGTTCCTCGAATGATACAATATGTAATGCCCAATGCAGCCAAAAATCACTATCTAGAGCTGATCAATGGAGAAGTAAGAACCGTCAATTGCAGTAGTTCATGAATCATGGTTGAGTTCAAGGAACTATCTTCAACAGTGTGTTAAGTGGCAGCTGAAGAGGTAATTTTGAAGATAGTATTAAACAATCCGGCCTCTAATGCTGCATTTCGGAGTAGGGAATTTGTGCTTTGGATTTAAAATTCAAGGCTAGCTCAGTACAACTTCCGAACCATAACAGCCTCCAATTTCAATACCAAAGGCATTGCTTCCATTCTGCCAAACAAACTCAAGAAATTTGAGAATAGGGTTGCAATTTAAATCTATTGATGAAAGTAGGCCAACCGTCGCTATATAAGCAACCATTGGTACTACTGGTACAGGGTGGAACAGTAGTCAAGCCAGCAAACTCTCTTTTTATACTGCTCATGATTCCAATCCAAATATTATCACCTTTCTTCCTCAGTGGGCAGTGTCCTTTTTGGGGGCAGCAACATGAAAATGAGTAAGAACATAGGCAGACTACTGTAACTACTTAAATGACTTAATTGTCGTTATTACATAAACAAAATACGAACAGTTTAACAGAACATGATATTAATTTGATACCACACAAATTCAGCATCAAAAGAGTACCAATAAGGTAGCCCAACTATGAAAAAAGAAACTGTAGAACATCACCAAACAAAGTTATAGCTTAATGCAGTAACCTGCAAATGGTACGGACAGTCTCACTCACCAAACAAAGTGCAAACATTTTCCCAACGTACTTTTTCATGCCTGACCTCCCCACCGATGAACTCAGGTAGCACAAATCAAGCAGGGACTCTTAAAACTATGACACAAACAAACAGGGTTTGAATGGCTGTTTAACGCCCCCTTTCAAAAGCAACACGAGTTCGGCCGGATCCTTCATAGCCATCTCGCGTGGATGAACCCGCACTTGCTTTCATAGTCCCTCCACCGCCAACTTTATCCATGGCCTTTTTACCCTTCTTCACCTCTGTCAAGAACTGGTCCAAACCAAATGGATCGGCTTCTTCTGCTTCTTTCTCAAATTCAACAGGTCTGTCTCTTGGACCGGCCTTTTCATTGGTACCAGTGAATCCCTTGTCAGGTTTGAAGCGGTCAGTTTTCAAAATCTTCTCCATCTGCTCATCTGCACCTCCATATGTATCAGCATCCGCATCTTTCTTCGGCCTGTACAGGGTTGAAAGAGTGGGCTGAGCAGTGAAAAGGCCCTTGTCGTACACATTGTACTGATCATCAGTAGCAAACCCTGAATCCATCCCCTTCTCCTGGTTGAACAATCTCTGGTCATACATAACCTCACCCCCTCTTCCTGCACCAGTAGAGGCCATCCCAAGAGCAACCTTCTCACTGATATCACGGTCTCTATCTCTAGTAATCTTACTCTTCTTTCCTACGGCTGCATCCTTGGCCTCTAACCTTCTCTCCCTCTCCCTCTCTCGGCGCCGCTCCTCACGAATTTTCTCCCTCTGCAACCGCTCTTCCCTTTCGTCCTTTGTCTCCCTTGGGATATCCTTCTCTTTAACACGCTCATAATCCACCCTCATATCAGCATCATCCATCATACTCTTGTCAGAATGCATTGGAACAGCAGCTGGGGGGGCTGCACCTGTCCTCTCAGATCGTGCCTTCTGAGCTAAGGCACGCAATTCCTGCTCTTTCCTTTCTTTCTCCTTCATCATCATCTCCTTTTGAACCTTTGACCTCATTGCAACAGCCTCTCTGGCCTTCTGTTCTGCAACATACAACGCTTCTGAGAGCTTTGCAAAGTTGTCGTTAATCTGAACATCCTGAAGCCCCCTACCATCTGCTGCCAGGCGCTTGTCAAGTGGGATTGTATACCCTTTTGGGTTCTTCCAGTTTGAAATACATGGTGGAATTTTCCAATCCTGTTGGTCTTTCACAGTCACAGGACGAGGTGGAGAATGCATCACTGGCACGGGTGGAGAACCAGAGGCCTTTGGAACCCTCTTGTGTTTGAACTTTGGTGGCTCTAATGGGTCCACAGGCATCTCAACCATCCTGATAATCCTCTCCTTCGCACCCGAATTAAACGCTGCAGACTGTTGCGATGGCTTGTACTTGATGAATTTCGAATCAGAAGATTGTGTTGGCACATTTTTCGGTTGTGCAGCGCTCAACCTCCTATTCACAATCTTCTCAAGTTCTGTTTTCGTCTGCAGGGTTGTCTCCTCAATCTCTTTCTGCAACTCCTCCGAGTCTTCATCTTCTTCCTCTGCCCCGTTTTTCAAAATCTTTGGCACAAGGTCCCTGTGCTGCGAATAGACAATCTTCGAAGCGTTTTCATTTTGCTTCACAATTGCATCAAAAGTCACATTACCATGCTCATCAACTGTAACAGGCAGCGTCTTCTGTCCAGGTCTAGAATTAGTCTTCCTACCCATACCAAGAGGGTACTGGGCATAGTGAATCTCCGGAAACGCCCCACCATCTCCAAAATCCTCAGGCTTAGAGGGCCGAAATCCATCCCGCTTCAGATACAGAGGAACCGGGTTGGCTTTGATTGTCACGGATTGGTCGGCCTCGGCGACGGCGGCGCTGTACCTTTGCTTGAACCACGGATCGTTGGAGTGATCGTAATGGGTAGTCCCAGATGATTTCGCCGGTGGAAGAAGTTCCTTCAGAGCCGCCATCGCAAACCCTTACCCAACAATCAACAAAAGCCCCAACTTCAGTACCTGCAAACCCTTAAACCATAAAAATAACACCAATCAATCGATCAATACAGATGAACTACGAACAGTAAAACCCAATAAAACTAAACAAATCACTCAATTTCAAAAAACGAAAACGAAACGAGAGAAATACACAGATGAGGCTACAAAATCATTCAATTTCAGAACTTTAATCCGACGTTTAACCTACATATAAACATACCTGGATTTGTAATAAAGATCCCAACCCTAAACTAAGATTCATAGCCCCAATCTTAAAGCGAGCTTTGAATATGAGTCAAGAATGAATATATATACATATGTATGTACAGAAACATACACATACATATATCTATACATATATGTGAGTGTATATGAACAATCCGAAAATCAAAGCTTACCCGATTGCTGCTGTGAATATGGTGAGCTGATAGGGCAAGTCGGAGAAGGTAGAGATTGAAAGAACCGTTCAATGATTATGCGTGCCTCTCAGTCAGTGGGGGGTCGTTTGGTTGCGAGTTTATTTTCAGAGGGAGGTTAGCCACAGCCGCGTGTGACCGCCGGCTGGCATTTCACTTATTTAACCGCATTAATTGTGACTCCTGACTTCTGAGTCGGTTCGCCGAGCCGAGCCGAGCCATTTCGGTCCTTTCAAGGGCTACCATTTTGGTCCCATTTATTTTGGGCGTGGCCAGTGTGCAAGTCTGAAAAGAGTCCAAAATAAATACTTTTATGGGCTTCAGTAAAATTGGCCTTTTCGACCTCAGAGTCATTTTTTTAAGGGTAATTTTTAAGGCTTCAGACCAAATACCCGCGAGCTTTTAAGTTCTTTTCTAAACAAAAAAGCAGAAAAAAGGGCCTCCCAAACGGGCCCTCATTCCCAAAGCCCAATCTAACAACATCACATCTTGTTAGTCGATATATGTACCCGAAACTACAAGTCAAATCTCCTAAATAACTTTCCCATCTTTGAAGGATTTGAAATAAATGCCTAACCTTTTGTCAGGAACGAATGGTGGCTGACCGAGAAATTATTCATTAAACGTATTGTAATTAGTAAGCACATGGTTTATCAATCACAGTCTCCCTTCTATAAAGAGGGATTGCAAAGAGAGAAATATAAGAAAAGAGAGAGAGACAGAAGAGAAGAGAAAAGAAGAAAGAAAAAGAACTAGTTTTATTATATATTGTATTTGAATATTTTACTTGCTTCAAATTCATTTAGTTTATAACACCTTTGGCCTTTTCACAATTTTCCCATTATTGGGAAATTTAAATTAAAAGGTATAACCTTTTCATTTTATATTGTTGCATTATTTGAATAAGCAAAGACATATATGCACATAAGATAAATAGTCAATAGTATAATGGGTGGCCCATCAAGTCTACAAAATGAAAAAAAAAATATAGCAAACCTATTGCTTTAAATACACAACATATATAGGTTAAATGTGCATGCCCAACTACATGTGTTAAATTACTAATTAAGCTCAATAAACACCATCACTAAATAATTGTGCTTCTTCTAGTATTAGCACAAGGTTCTTTGGTCCTAGCGTTTTCTTTTAGCATGCATTTTAGAGATAAGATTTTAGTTTTGGGCTATTAACCCAGACCTAAAAAAAAAAATAAAGAAAGAAAGAGAAGGCCTTGAGCTAAGGTACCAATATATCTTTAACCTAGTAACCTATTCCATGAAAACCACAACTATTATGCACCATGCTAGAAGACTAAAGTATTTAATCTCTTTCCACAGTCTACAACACTACATGATTTTTGTTAAATAGAGATCTTTATAATTTTGTTTGGATAAAGTGATTTGAGAGGGAGAAAAAAATTTAAATGGAGAAGGGAGAATGAGCCTCATTTTTATAGTATCCATTATATTTTTATTACTTTTCTTTATTCCTTTATTACTTTTCTCCACCATTTTTTAGAAGCAATAAATCATAAGAAAAATTAATGTTTTAGTAGAAAAAAATAATTGAAAATGGAATTCAGACCTATAGTTTGTTTAAAAAAAATGAGATTTGGTCATGAATTATCAAAGATTCAAATCTCATTTTTGCATAAAAATTCATGATTGAATCTTATTTTCATCAAAACATGTGCCTTAATTATATTTTGAGTATTTTCCCAACCTAAATATTAATTCTCTCTAAAAATATGCCTAGTGGAACTGGATAAAGTTATAAAAATGAATTGGACATCACACTGATAGAGGTGTTGGTTCTTTTATTATTTATAAAGTTCGCTATAAACAATTGAAATATATGGAGTGATGGTTTGGTGCCACCAGATTCATACCAACTTTGAGAAATTATAACTACAAGCTTCAAACAACACACCCCCCGCGCCCCCCCCCCCAAAAAAAAAAAAAGAAACCTGCGGCTGGGGTGGAATGGTTAGCCCCCCCAAAGCAACTTGCAGCCGTGGGTGGAACGGTGGAATGGTTGGGACTAACATTAGGTCTCGTTCTAATCCTTACGCTGATAGGCCACGCATAATACACACAAGTTTGTAATTCACTTGATTCATGGGTAACGGTCGGGGGTCATGAGTTCGGAGTTTATACCACATGGGTGGGTCCAATGTGGCCATGCTATGGGGTACTTCCTCGTTATAAAAAAAAAAAAAAAAACCTCCACCCTAAGCATAGTTGTCAATCTCGTACCGATTAAGATACTGTTTTTGCAATTGGTACAGTACGTATCAGTACTGGTGCAATATCGTGTACCGTTTCAAATTTATTGCTACAAAATATGCAATAAAAATATATATATTTAAAATGTTTAGATTTTAATATAATATAAACATGTTATCCAACCCAAATATATATTTAAAAATACTTAAAAGACATATTATTAGTATATGCCTAAAATAAATTTTAATTAACAATTATCATCAAAAGAGAATAAAATTAACTTATTTTAAAATAAATTACACAAAACCGATAACGTCCGATATTCCTGATACCACCAGTATTGACTGGTATTTTTTGGTATTAACCGATACCTCAACTAGTACGGCGATACTAGTATAGTACTAGAATTTTTTTATACCGGTTTAAACCGATAAAAAAACCTCTGGCCTAAGCATTAGCAAACACAGGCAAGGCGGGTTAGGCGACAACCCTCTCAGAATTCTACTTACATATCGTAGCTTTTTATAGGTAGTCCAAATAAAATATAATGTGTTGGCTGTCCAAAAATATAAAATCTCTCCTTGGCCCGTTTAAAATTTAAGAACAGCTTTGTAACACTCAACAAAAATTCACAGTCGGCCGCTGTGCATAAGAAAGCGTGTTAATCATGCATGGAGTGTTTTGTATAGTATAAGAGAGCGAGAAAAATTATGGGCCTCCTAATAACACATGCTTACCTTGTCTCATAGGGGCACATGTTTATTAGCAAGACCCAATGGAATATAAAAACATACACATTCAAACATGAAAATTTATAACTAATTGAATTAGCTCAGTTGACTAGGACTTTTGATCTCTTTTCGAGAGATCTAAAGTTAAACTCTTTTTAAGCGTAATAGTTAGACACAAAAATTTTATTTCTAATGAATACTATAGTCTCACCCGTGAATGTTTCTAGTTTGACCAAATCGAGGAGGTGATTGCTTGAGACACATTCAAGCTAGTTTGAACACCGTTGTCCTGAATTTTGAACAAAAAAAAATAATAATAATTATTCAGTGCACTAAGTCTCCACATTACTCTTGCTATTTCTCTTTTGCAATACAATGGGTCTCCGGTAGATGGGTCCTAACACACGTACCGGACGTGATATGATGCTCCCGGATCACTGAATAATCACTCCTAAAATATATAGGCATTTTCCAAAAAGAAAAAACAATATTAGGTGGCGTTATCCAATCAACACACGACATATGGCAGGCCACCGGTTCAGGACCAATCCTGACGTTGGGACATTACAGTAGCTCGAAATGACCAGTTATCGACATTTAACAGAAGGGGTAATCTCGTAGTTTCAGTTAACCAGACCTACAGAAGCTTGCCAAAGTCTTCTCTTCGACTTTCTCAGGACCTACCAGACCCAAGCCCTTACTCCACACACCTCTCTCTCTCTCCCCGAAATTATCTTTCTCTCTTTAGTTTCAGAGCTCGCGTTGGCCGTGAATGGCTGCCTCAGAGGACCCTAAAGGATCGACTCTGCGATACGCATTTGGAAATGTTCTTTCATTCTTCATCCTCCTCTTGATCGGAATTCTCGCATTTTCGATCCGTCTCTTCTCTGTAAGGACTCATGATCTTCAACGTTCCTTATATATTTTTCTATGTTTGTACGTATCTAACTATCTGTAAAATAAACATATTGGATCTGATTGTGAGATTATAGTTGACTGGCTTAATCGTCGCAGAGTGCTACTTCCAGTCTTATAGTTGTATGAATTTTATTGCAGGTTATAAAGTACGAGAGTGTAATTCACGAGTTCGATCCTTATTTCAATTACAGAGTCACTCAGGTTTGATTTTTATAAATATGGTGTACTTCTCATTCCCGTTGTAAGGAAGTGATAGCGTAAAGCATCAATTTTGTCTTCTTATGTTTAGGATTCTGACCAAAGAGTTCTATTTGGAATAGTTGATAAGATTCCCGGGGAAATTAGAATTCCCTGAACTTGCGCTGGTTGATTGTCAAGGTTTATGGTCCATGGGTGGGTCAAGAACATACTTGATTTGAATTTATTCAAGTTAAGTTTATGGTAAAAGTGGGAATTCACTGTGTTTGCATTGGACCTCATAAGGAAGGCAAGGCTGATGAATTGAATTTCACGTTTAGGAACTCATTAGCACACCTGTGCTTATGATTTGGTAAAACAATTGTAAGGGATCAAATGCGATAAAAATGATAACAGAGTGTAGGATTTTTGAACAGCCTCTTTTTGGGAAACAATTTAAAAACCTCAAATCGGCTTGTATATTCCTCTTCTTCAAATTTCTAGCCTATACAACCATTGTAATATTTTTTGATAAGTTCATGTAACCCTTGGAAATTACTTAAATCCATTTGGCATTTTCTGCATTTGAACTAGTTACTTCAATAAATAGTTAACGATAAAATAATTCCTTGTCAACTCAGTTATCCAAGTTATGATATGCTTTGTTTTTCACACAAGTAGATAGGAATGGATGCAATAAGACTTGTATAGGTTTGTAGCTGTACTCGAGCAACTTTGGGAAACTTAGAATATTGCGGCCTATGGGTGGACTTGTGAGCAATTTAGGGTAAGGAAAATGTTCCATATTTTTGGGTCAACAGCCTATAAGGAGGATTTTGGGGTTTGTTAACTAAAAGGGATTGCAATTTTGTGATTTCAAAAGTAGCAGGGTGCTGGATTTGCAGAAGAAATAGATTGAAATTCTTTAGACAAAAAACTATTTTAGATTTTTCTTTTTACTGTTAAAATCCAATGGTGAAGGGTAGGGAATAAATTTAGCTTGATTGGCTTGGATTTGTAGCATGAGTTAGTTATGCTTTTGGGTGTCGAGAATGTTTGTACGGGCCAAAGTTTCTTAGTTTCCTGTTCTTGAATTTTAGTCCTGTTAGAATTAGGAAATGTGTAGCAATTTAAACAAATTGATAGCCCATGCCCCATGTATATAGAGTCTTGAAATTACTACTGGAATACCCTCGACTTATAAAGAAAACTCAAACAAACAATGAAATTATACCAACTTCCATTTTTCTTTTATTAAATATACCAGTAGCCAACTAAATGATGCCTTTAGCTGCATGCATTACATGCTCTGCACTTGGTTCTACCATTCATTATGAGACATTTTTTTATTGTTTGAACCAATTTCAACAGAGGGAACCTTCCACAGTTAATTATCAAGGGTGTAGTAACTCTTCATGATACTTAGTTAGAATGCCAATTGCCTCTGCAAAAATTTGGATGCTTTTTCATAGTCTACGAAGCACGGACACAAACACGACATAGATATGCCAATACGGCAATTTTAAAAAAATGCAGGGCACGACACGACAAGCATACAGCAAAAATGTATGATTTTTATATATTTTTTATATGTATATATAAGTATATTATTTAAAGCTAATAAAAAATACAAAATAACTCTTAACTAAAATTAAAGATAACACTAATTCAAGACACTGTCAATAAATTTGCATAGAATGGAACTAGAAATCATTAACAGAAATCAGAAATAAAGCACAAATTTTAGGCAGAAATGTATAGCAGAATCTATTTCGTTCGATCGACAAATTAAACCTTTTTATTTTTTTATCTTTTAGATTAAAGTTTTTAAAATTACAAAATATATCCCATCTTTTATTTTTAAAATTTGCAGTAGAACCCCCATCGTGTCCATGAAGTGTTCAAAATAAGACACACATGTTCAAGCCGTGTCCACGGAGTGTTTGAAGAAAAAAAAATTGGACATGTCTGATGGCGTGTCGGACATGTGTCTAACGCGGGTCCCATGTGTGTCAGTGTCCTAGAGGTGTCCGACACGCATACGGAGGCTTCGGTGGAGTGTCCGTGCTTCCTAGTTCAAAGTGTTGATTTTGTTTTCAGTGTGATTGATGACCCTGCAACAAGCAAGGGAAGGAACAAGACATTACGTGACTAGACTCCTCAATGAAACTCATTTCCTTCTAAATTCCTGAATGTTCAGAGTTGAAAATACAGCAAAATATAGTCCGGAAAAATGGAAAGAAACTGTCAGAATTAAAAGAAACCAATGTGATGCTCAAGTTCAGATAATTTAAATACATCTTCTGAATATTTTGATTCATTTTGCACCATGAGGATCCAGACCTGCTGATGACATATTATTCCACTTTGTAAGTCTCCTCTGGTTGCATCAGGAGGACGTTGGTTTGAATTTAGAATATTCTTAGTTCTCAAAAAAATTAAATAAAAAATTCGGAATATCCTTTCCTGCCACATCAGAAATAGTTTAAATGGCATGTGATTTTGATGGCATTTATACGTTCATGGAAGTGTAATTTTTACTCCCTAGCCGATGAAGCATTGATAGCTAATTGGGTAGCTTAATGTCTTGAATACTTATCTAATTTGTATTGAGTTGCTATCTATTCTTATCTTGTGCATGTTTCACTTCATTAAATTATTTTGCAATAATATTGAAGCATATGGAAGATGACAAGAATGTTTTTTGATTTCAGTATCTCACAAAGAATGGAATATATGACTTTTGGAATTGGTTTGATGATCGGACCTGGTAATTGATATCCAAATGGTGGATTAGTTCACTGAGCAGAACTCTTGTTTACTTATTCTACTATAAATTGTTATTTAATGAATGTAAAGTGACACTGTATATTTGACTTGTTCTAAGGTATCCTCTTGGACGTGTGATTGGTGGTACTGTTTACCCTGGATTGACATTGACAGCCGGCACCATGTGGTGGTGCGTATTTGAGATTGACACTAGAGATTTCATTTGTTTTCTTTATGTTCTTCGTTACTAGACGAGTGAACTCTGCACATTTGGTTTTCCTATACTATAAAACAATCAGAAGGGTGAATGTGAGCAGAGCCCTGTTGCAGAAGTTATTTTTGAGACTTACTTTATGATGGCAGGATACTGAATTCTTTGAATATTCCTCTATCTGTGGAAACCGTTTGTGTATTTACGGCTCCAGTATTCTCTGCTATTGCTGCATGGGCGACCTACCTCCTCACAAAGGTTCGTTTTCTAGCTAGATTTATTTATATATGTATTTCTATAACCCTAGATTGGTTTATGTATTGTATTTAATTTGAGTTTGCCCCTTCATGTAGGAAGTTAAGGGCGCCGGTGCTGGACTGACTGCAGCGGTTCTTTTGGCCATGGTAAATTATACAACCGTTTAAGCACCAATTCCTAGTACTGTAACAGAAACTGCCCTTAACATGCAAATGAAAGCCTCAGAACACTCAATCCAGGATTTGCTTTCTGTTTTTCTCTTTGTTAACATTTTATTTTTTTTATTTATTTTTTATTGTTTCCTTTTTCTCTTAGATACTTTTTTTCATCCGTAAATGACAAATAGGCAGGGAAAACATATATTTTGCTTAATGACTGGCTTATAGTTCATTTGATATACTTCATTAGTGTATAGTAAACTTCCCGCCCTAGTATGCATCTTTTGAATTCCTTAGTGTATATTTGTTTTCATGGTTCATTGAAACTCATACAGTCACACTACAAAGCTTTTGCAGAAAGTATGCTGCTTTATATAACTGATGTTCTCTAAATTTGATTCACACTAACATATTACTCGATATTCTTTATTTTGTTATTTTCCGCAGGTTCCGTCCTATATATCCCGTTCTGTGGCTGGCAGCTATGACAATGAAGCTGTGGCTATATTTGCTTTAATCTTCACTTTTTATCTATATATAAAGGTTAGATTCTACCAGATAATAGTTTGGCAATATTTTATTTGTCTCTCATGTTTATTTTTTCTTTTTTTCTTTTTTGTTGGAATCTTACTTGAATCATTATCATATATACTGAACTATTTTCTGACAGTCATTGCCCATTAAATGCAGACATTGAACACAGGATCCCTCTTTTATGCCACTTTAAATGCCATAGCATACTTTTACATGGTAGGGTTTGTTTTTCTAATGTTCTCAGTGTGCTTTATGCATCTAATCAACTTATGTTTGTTAGCTTATCATTTCATTTTCCAGGTTTGCTCTTGGGGAGGATATACCTTTATTATCAACCTCATTCCAATGCATGTCCTTCTGTGCATTGTAACGGGTCGCTATTCTTCTCGGCTATACATTGCGTATGCTCCACTTGTAAGTTTCTGTGCATGCTTATTAAGATTCAACAGCAGTCCAAAACAATTGATGCATGCATTTTAGCAGGAAGACTGCAGAATGCATGTCACTTTTTTAAGATCTGGAAAAAAGAAGACTAAGAACAGTGCAAATATAAATTAACGAATTCAACTTGACAACTGAGGGTTGTTTGCAAGTTAAAAGAATTTTGAGGGAATGTGGGAAGGATTTGGGGAGACACATACCAGGACATGCTATCAAGATAGATGTAATGAAGGGAAGTTGATGCTGCAGACCAAAAAGTGTATTATCAGGCTAAAAGTTGGATATAAACTTATTTCCGTGTACATTCAAGATAGTGTGCCATTAATGGTTTCGTGACTTTCTTCAGTCCATATCCATTATTTGATTAGAGTTCAAATGTCTTTTTTCTTTTTAATATTTGCATAATGGGTTGGTTGGGGGTGGTTCAATTATCTTGTTTTGCATTATTTCTGAAGTGGCTAGCATATCCCTTTTTTCCTACTTTGGCATGTTATCATTGTGAATTAAAAAAAACCTACCAAAAAAAAAAAAGAGAAAAAAAATCAGTGTGAATTAAACATATCATGAGCTCATGTAATTTTTCTTCTTGAGGTTTGTGCTTTTATTCTTGGAAATGTTAAATGTATGGCACCACATAAACTTTTTCTCCACTGATTTTCCTTGATTAGAGATCAAGAATCTCACCAGGAGATATATACAGATGCTTCATATATTTCGAATAAAGACTTTTATTTGTTCTCATTAATGTTTTAGCTTTTGCAATGCAGGTTGTCTTAGGAACATTGTTAGCAGCATTGGTGCCTGTTGTTGGTTTTAATGCGGTCATGACATCCGAACATTTTGCTTCATTTTTGGTGAGTTCCATATTGATAAATATGTTGGCATGTATATGTCCATTTTACTTTCCTAATGATTTTGTGTCTCGAACTATATGTTCACTTTGATATGGGAGATCTTATAGTGGTGATAACAATGTTGCCAGCCTGTTATGTTGTGCTTGAGCTGTTTCATGGAACAATCCATCTTGTTTGGTGGATAGATTAGGGTTTACAGAAAGTAGGATAACGGAACGAATGCTAGCCTCCTTAGCTATGAACCAAGCTTTATAAGGAGGATGGTTTTGGTGGATTTGAGAATAGAAAAATAGGCTTTCGAAGTAGTTAATTATTCTACAGTGTGGCATGTAATGATATGAATGGTTGACAAGTAAGGTAGTTGCTTTCTTGTTTGCGTTTCCTAGTGAGGACTTCTGATCTGTGAGTCTTCAAGAGCACTGTGATATTTGCAGTAGGCAATTGTGAGCTAGTGAGACTATGGATGGGCAATTGACATGGTGATATGACACAATATAAACTTTATGGTGACTTTGGAATGTGGGTCACGTTGATTGTGGCATACTTCACTTGAAAAAAACTATGTGAGGAGATTGATCAATCTCCTCGCATGAGGAGAACTAAATAAATCAATCTATGTGCTCACATGAGGAGATTGATGTCGTTGCATCTTGATCACAAAACGAGGAAAGGGTTTGAGGAGGTCCATCTGGTTGTTGGCTGAAGAGTTAAAAGAGGTTGTGTGGAGCCTTGTTTGAAGTTTCAATAGATTGGATGAGGGCCTCTTTCATCAACTAAGTGATAGTCAGAGGTGGGAGGAGATCCGTAGCCTTTCAAACTGGTTGGGGGGGGTGCGTTGTCTTGGTTAAGTTTTTGTGCATAAAGTATTGTGGGAGAAGGTAGGAGGTTGCACACATTTACGTACCAGGAGGGATCAGGAACGATGGATGGAGGGCAGTGGCTAAGAAATTTCTGGAGTTTGGGGGTTGGAGGTGCTTGGGATGGTCAACTTTCGTGTAGGTGCTTGGGACTTGGTCAACTTTGAAGGTGGAGAGTGTAGGTGGTGTACAGAATCGTTGGAATTCAGTGGGGGAGATGATGCAGAGAAGTAGTTGGTGGCATGAATGTGAGAAGAGAGAAGATTTTTCGAAGGAAAGGTGATGGTGTTTTGAAGGAAATGAGGTGGTTGCAATACAGAATTGGATTGGAATTCAGTGGGGGAGATGATGCAGAAGAAGCTAGGTTGGTGGCATTGTTATCGTGTGAGAAGAGCAGAGAAGATTTTTCCGGCAATGATCAAGGTGGGTGTGGGGCCATGGTGTTTCGAGATTCCTTTTGGGGTGGTGTTGGGGACAAGAATTGAAACCTGAGCGAATTTCAGAAGCCAAGAGGTCACTGGTCGTGGAGAAGAGGTGGTGTAGGTGGCATCTGGGGCTCACACGTCTGAAGCACATGGCTACAGTTTGAAGGGTCAGCTTGGCACTAGGTCAGAAAACCAGCTGCGTGAGGGGTTTGGAGTTGGTCTGTTGGAGGTCGGCAAGGATGGGACACGTGGCAAATTTGGGGGACAAAAGTTGGTTCAGAATTTGAAATGTTTTACAGCTGGTTTGCACTTGAGAGAAGTGGGCGTTAGCCCACCATGTGGTCATGGGTGGGGCCCATGATTAGATTTTGTTCTGAGTTGGGTGCTGGGCTCAAGATGTTCCTCTCAGGCCATGAAGGGTAAAAGTGCAGTAACGGAGGGGCTCTTTCCAAGAGGAGCACACTTGAATTTTAATAGAAGAGGCCCAAATCTGGACTGTGATCGAGCCCCCCCGAAAATCAATGAGATAGGGATTGAAGTTTGGTCCAAGGTCTCTTTCAAGAAGAAGGTGGCCCAGGAAGGTTGGCAGCCGAAACAGAAGTATGAGCTGAGATCTAGTCAGCCAAAACAATGAATAGGGATTGAAGTATGGCCCAGGAAGGTTGGCAGCCAAGATCTAGATCTAGTGATGGGGTGAAGGCAACAACATGGATAATGCAAGGTGCTGTCTGGCCGAAGGCAATGGAGTTTGGTGAAAGCTCAAGTATGGGGGAGGTTTGTGGTGAGGAGGAGTTGGATAAGATGGGTTCCAGTAGCTAGGAAGAGAAAGCTAGTGGGGTGGAGACACAGCAAGAGGCGTTGGCTAAGAAAGGCAGTGGAGGTGGAGGAAAAAAATGAGGGGAGCAATCAGAGTAGAAAACAAATAAACTGGACTGTGAACAATTTACTTGAAAAAAAGAAAAAATAAGGAAAAACATGTTGCTTTGGTGATAATGGGTATTTTTTTAATATATGAAATGGGAAGGGGCAACCACTTTTCTAAATTGAGAGATAAAATGCTATCCATTTTACATAGTTGGTTCTTGGGTGTTGGTGATCAATCCTTGAATCAATTTTTAGACTTAGTATAGACTTTTGAGTAAAGAGTTATGCATAGGAGTTTTCAGTGTTTTCTTTGCTTTTTTTGTAATGTATGCAGGTGGCAATCCCTTGGTGGTGTTCTAATAAAATATTATAGAAAGAATTTGTTGTAATGGTAGTTCATTTCCAAGGAAAAAAGAAAAGCTTTTATGGGATAAAATTGAGTTGCAAAGAAAGAAAAAACTATGTAAGCAATTTGTCTTAAACTTCAAACAGAGGTTTTGGTGCTCTAGTTTTGCCTGAGTCCTTGTTTTACACCACCACCTAATTGGTCAGCTGGCATTGTAGTGGTAATTTACCAAAATATCAGGGGCTCAAGTCCCCTAACCAAAAAATAAATGAATAAATAAACACGGAAAAAGAGAAAAATACAACTTTGGTTTTTTTTGTACTTAGTGTCCTTACATATATCTCCCTTTTTTTTTTTTCTTTTTCTTTTCTTCATTTGTAAGCTTTTTGTTACCATTTGTGCTTGCTGCTAATTTTCCATTTGCAGGTTTTCATTATTATCCATATGGTGGCTCTTGTGTACTATATCAAAGGAATTCTCTCGCCAAAAATGTTTAAAGTAGCTGTTACCCTTGTTGTATCTGTTGGCCTGTAAGCTTCCCTTATCTAGAGTTTCTTCAAAACATGTTCAAAGTACTACAAAATACTGAATAGTGACGTTGACCATCACAAACTCAGGAATGTTCTTTTTTACTTATTATATATTTATGATTCCATTGTTCAGGGTAGTATGTGGTGCTGCAATAGCAGTATTGATAGCATTGGTAGCTTCTAGCCCAACAAAGGGATGGAGTGGACGAAGTCTGAGTCTGCTTGACCCGTAAGTAGTTTATCTTACAATTTATGTCATTACTTTTATAATTGGTTACTTCAATCTTCTGAAGATGTATTAAGGAAACTCACTTGGGTTAGTGATTAGGCTCAACTGCTATAACCTATGCAGTTGATTGATGACATGTTCAAAGTTTGAATGAAAAATATTTAGATAATTCCACCTGACCTCACTTGTTTGAGTTTCAGGTTCAGATCACACCAGTATAACATTGTGTTTGGATAAGGCCAACTCAGTTTGTTTTTAAACTGGGTTGATAAACTGTAGATTTGACGCTGATTTCTGGAAGTTGAGGATGTGGATTTTTTTATTTATTTATTTTCCTTGTTCTTTGTTTTGTCTTTTTGTTTCTGTTTTGCTTTTAAACCTCTACACTTGTGGCACTGTGGCATATGCTTTAAGTTAATTTTATTTTGTTGTTTCTTTGGAATAAGTGAATATTGATTTGGCTGAACAGAAAAATAGAAGAAGCTATCACACTTATAATACCTTTTTCATCAGTTCTGTTTCTAGTTGTCCTGAAGTAGGTTCTGACATTTTCCACCCTAATGACTTGCAACAGAACTTATGCGAGCAAGTATATACCAATTATTGCCAGTGTTAGTGAACATCAACCGCCTACTTGGCCTTCCTACTTTATGGATATTAATGTCTTGGCATTCCTGGTTCCAGCTGGCATTATTGTAAGTTCTAGATGTTAGATTCAACTTTTTGCTTGTGGCTATATGCATCCTTTTCAATTCTTAGTTTATCGTTAATTGTTGATAAATTTTGAATTGCTCACCTGTACGTCATGGTCTTCTTCTGTCGGCCCTTGGCAGGCTTGCTTTTTGCCGCTATCTGATGCAAGCTCCTTTGTTGTCCTTTACATAGCAACATCAGTGTATTTTTCTGGAGTCATGGTAAGGACAATTTGTTCCATCAAGTTCCTCCTTGTTTTCTTCATCTTTGCTTTTCATTCTTGGTCACCATTGTTTTCTGGATGACATTACAGGTGCGTCTAATGCTTGTATTTGCTCCAGCAGCATGCATAACATCTGGAATTGCTCTTTCTGAAGCTTTTGATGTTTTGACCCGTTCAATCAAATTTCAGTTACCTGGAGTATCAGGAAATTCCCAGATTGATGTAAGCATGCTACTTTTTCTGTTTACTATGACACATTATTCCAACCATTTTGTGAGTAAAAAAATCCAGCTTTTGGACTAATATTGGTTTTCACGGTGCTGTCTATTAAGGCAGGGGATACCAGTTCTGGTAGTGTTGTCACACAAAATGAGACAGTGAAGATTGAGAAAAATGAAGATTCGGCTAAAGAACGACCTTCGAAAAAGACTGAAAAAAATGAAGATTCTTCAAAGGAACGACCTTCAAAAAAGAACAAGAGGAAGGAAAAGGAAAAGGAAAAGGAAAAGGAAAGCATGGAGAAGACTACTGTTAAGTCTCAGATGGAAAAGAAGATTCTGGTTTTGCCTTTGGAAGCATCTGCTATTGCTATTTTCTTACTTGTGTTGCTGGGTGCCTTTTATGTGGTATGTACACTTTATTCCCTCTTGAATTTAATCATAGTTGCATGTCATCATTTCTGCCAGAGAGAATTACCATGTTACATAGTTTGTGATTATGCCATGATATTAATTTGCTTCGCCCTTTGACCATCTTCAATTGTGGAAGAGGGATACTTTCATGTATGATCATCCTTGTCCACTTTATGATTGATGTCAATAATATTAGAGAGGATGCCTTTAACTCCTCTAAAAGTTCTGCTGCATTGTCTAAAAACGCTTTTCAACTCCGTAGTTTTTAACTGTCAAAAAAAAAAAAAAGTGCCTTTTATTGCTTTTTAGCCATTGTATGGGCTAAAAAGCTCCCCTATGGCTATTTTGTACAGTTGGATCTCTGGGGAGTAAAACCTAACCTGGAGCAAATTTTCAATTTTGTTGGGAATTGGGAGACATGAGGAGTGTATAGGCCTTTTTTGGGCTTCTCCTGAGGCTGCAGTATAGTATCTTTTGCTTGATGCATATGGTCAGCGTCCCCGCTTGGTGCTCTTCCTAATAAATTCTTGTTTATGAAAGAATAAAATTTAAAATAGAGATGGTGCCTTTAAAGTCTAGCTACTTGTTTATCAAACTTCCATGTTTGCAAGGTATGTAAGGCCTGAGGTAAGAAAAATTATTTGCAAGAATAAATAAGTCTTTAGTTCCAAAATAATATGGTTCAACGCTATAGACAATGAAGAGCTTATATATAGATAAGAGATTCTATTACTGCAAGAAAATTTCTTTAGTTTCACATCTTTACACAAGGCTGTTAAATTACTGCAGAACTAGGCTAACTGATATTTGAGGTTTTAACTAGGGTATGATTGAGAGATGGAAAACTGGAAATCTGGTACTTTAGTGGTAGTTATTTTGCCTTTATCTTCACTTTCCCCATTTGTGAATAAGAGGTCTCGGTAAAAGAAAAGTTATACTCATAATATGATACTCTATTCTTGCTAATAATTTTGTTTTCTCTACTGCTCCTTGATTAAGTCCCTAGGAAAATGGAATATTGGTAATGGAGCCTGTACTGAAATATAAAAGTGTCAAGGTTTCTATAAACTGAGATTTCATGGAAATGACTGTTGCAGTAAATCTAAAAGGTGGATAGAAATCAATGCTGAAGAGTTGGATTGTATTGCACAGAGAAGAGAGAGGGAATGGATTTATAGCCTTTTATTATTGTCACTGACATGTTGGAAACAGAAGTACTCATTCATTAACATTATCCAAATTTTATTTTCCATATATGTCGTATGATAACACAAGCGCTAGATTCTCTTAACAACTCAACTGATGCTAAGAAAGCAATATTAATCTGAAATCCAGGATATAACTTCTTCTTATTCTTGTCTCTGATAATGCTTGATCTGACTGCTGGTTGTTCATGAAGTCACTGTTAACATCAAAGTTGGTGCGAAGATTAGAACGGCAATCTTTTGCATGCATGTATATAAGGCCATAAGCATTTTTATGGTTATTAATGCCTGTTGTTTGAAGCACCTTCCCTTCCCGGGCCCTCTGAAAAACCTAATATAATCTGGTAAATATAGAAAGCATGTGAATATGAATAGCCTGGTTGCTCTTAGCTTATCTGTGATAGTAGCTGACTGACATAAAGATAAATTTGTTTTTGCTGGGTTTCAGGGATACATTGGACTATGTTGTCTCAGAACCAGATGGCTTATTGTTTTTATGCATATGGAAGTTTGATTTTTCTGCGTTGTTATCCGTTTGAGTAGCCATTGGACGAGTATACCATGTACCTTGCTCCCCACCAAACCCCTTGCCCCCTTGCCTTTCTACCTTTCATCAAGGAGTGCCTATGGGATTATGTTTTTCTGTAATGTTCTAAAATTTTGCTCTGTTGTAATAAAAAATTCTTCTGTTAACCTTCTGATTTTGTTAATGAACCTACTCCTACGAGTCCCATCGCACTATACACCTTAGTTGGGTGTCCCCTAGGAAGTCGAAGTTTATTTAGTGCACTTGTATTTTGTACTGTGTCTAAACAGTAGGATACTCTGATTGCTTTTCTTATTTTCTGGAATCTTACCGTTATACCTTTAAATGCAACTGATATGTCTTCTTGTAGGTTCATTGTGTCTGGGCTGCAGCCGAAGCTTATTCAGCCCCTTCTATTGTCTTAACATCTCATTCCCATGATGGTCTTCATGTTTTTGATGATTTTCGGGAGGCTTATGCATGGTTGAGCCACAACACTGAGGTGGATGATAAAGTGAGTCTTAGTCCATTCTATCCCTAGTTTACAGCATGTATGCTTTGTTATTCTTGATTTGGTTTACTAACTATTTATTCTCGTTAGTTTCTTGGTTGCAAGATTGTTTGCATTTATTGTTGCTCTGTGATCTTTGTCATGTGAGTTTCTAAGGTTATCACTTTCAAGAACTAATTTTAATGGTCATTCAAAATTCATCAGGCAAACACTTTGTTCCATGCCTGAATTGTGGATTCTTTTTTGGGTGTGTGCGTGCCTGCATTTTGCCCTCTTTAATTGAATTTTCATGAGCTAGCTTTTGAGTAGCTAACAGAAAAATTACAAGGGTAAGCTATGAGATTGGGATGAAGTAGTGTAATTGTGATGATAGTGGTGGAGGTGTGTAGTCTTCAGTTTATCTTTTCTTTGTTTGTTATGAATAAAGTTATTGGTGGTAAGGACAAGAGTTAACAATAGATAGTCATGGAAATTAATACTTTTAGGCTATGATAACAATTGTATCTACCCACTTGGAGAAGTTGAGAGCAATGTGATATTTTCTTCAAGCAATTTTATAACTCATGCATATATGTTGAGCATTTCCTGAGTTGATTTTTATAAGAATGGGTCTAGTTTCACTCATTGAATTTTAACCAGTTTTACATGTTTTACTGTGATTTAAATTCTGGTTGGATTTTAATTACGGATTGCTGTGTCTGCAAGAGTTTCTGTTGAGCTAACATGGTATCTCAATAAAATGAGGATGTTCACTGATTCTTTCTGTAAACTTCTTGCAGGTTGCATCTTGGTGGGACTATGGTTATCAAACAACTGCTATGGCTAACCGCACTGTCATTGTTGACAATAATACTTGGAATAACACACATATTGCAACTGTTGGTACTGCAATGTCTTCTCCTGAAAAGCCAGCTTGGGAGATTTTCAACTCCCTGGATGTGAAATATGTTCTTGTTGTATTTGGAGGTTGGTTTTCTAATGTTGCTAATATTGTCTGTCTTGCGGAGAAAAAAGACCACCATCTGAAGGTTGACTTTGCAGGTCTTGTTGGCTATCCAAGTGACGATATCAATAAATTCCTGTGGATGGTTCGTATAGGTGGTGGTGTATTCCCTCACATAAAGGAACCTGATTACCTGGTAAGTATTTATCTGTCACCTTAATTTCAATAGGAATTGGTGGTCAACTTTGAATCTGTTTGAGATTTACTAATTAATAATTAGAAATTAACTGTATATAGTCAAATACTCTGCATTATTGTAGAATGTCATGATTACATAACAATTATTTATACACTTGTGCATCAAGCAGGATTAAGATAATTCGACAAACAAGCTCAACAAAGCTTTATCTGAAATTATTGGGGTTTAGTCATAAAATCTTGTTCTACCATTTGGCTCTACCTAGGGCCATAACTTCAGTCAAAACTACACCTACTTTATTTTTTCCTACTTCAACCCTTGCTAATTTTGGTTTCTTCCCTACCATTAGCCTTCCTGGTGTGGACCCTGTGAGTCTTCCTCTCTAGAGCTGTTGTCAGTCTTTATAGCACGGGGCCAAAGTATTCCGGTTGATTTTCTTTAGTTTATCTCCATTTGTTAAACAGTTACAATACCTCTCATCAACCCCCCCCCCCCCCCCCCCCCCCCCCCCCCCCCCCCCCCCCCCCCCCCCTTCTTTCCAAAAAAAAAAGGTTGTAAATAAAACCAAATACATAAATCAGCAACAGTATTTGAGGATATGTATTCGAATTCAAGTATATAATATGGCAAACAGTTGTTTATATTGAAAGAACCCTAGCATCGCACCCTTGTGTTTAGAGATCCAAAAATTTTGTTTTAAGGCTAGTGATTGATTGATTTGAGTGTTCTAGATTAATGTGATCTCAGATATAAAATAGAAGTATTGTCACATTGACAGAAATTTGAAACATATTGCAAGTCTGTCTGGGAAAATATGATAGGTGTTGGAGCTTTCTTGTTTTTCATTTGGTTTATTGGTACTATGAGCTTTTAACTAAATTGTACCTCGTTTTTCTTTCTGAAAGAGAGATGGTCAGTACCGGATTGATTCCCAGGCCACTCCGACCATGCTGAATTGCCTTATGTACAAACTCTCTTATTACAGGTGTGCCTTAGCGATGAACTTGAATTACTATTTGTGGAGGTGGTGCTTATTTTGGCTTTTTGGATTGTTACTTGACTTTTGTCTGTTTTATTTTAGATTTGTGGAGACAGATGGTAAAGCCTTTGATAGAGTAAGGCGGACTGAAATGGGGAAGAAATACTTCAAGCTTACCCACTTTGAGGAGGTAAGACAATCAAAACTCCAAATGTGGCATAAGAACACAACTTAGGAAATAATTAACTGTGGACCTCTTGATTCTCTTTTGAGATTTTCTGTATCAGCTTTTAGCAAGAAAAAGTTAAAGAAAAAGAGGAGACTATATTTAATGCTTATCACTATTTGGATGAAGCATTATGCTCCAAGCTATTATATGGAGGGGATTTACTCTGAAAATTTGTGTATTCGTAGTTATTGAAATAACATCCTTATCCACACATGCCACAGACAAGGTTTTCGACATTTACAGAGGTGCCTGGCTTTATTTGCTTCTGATCTGTGGAGATGAATCTATATTACCCATTTTATCCCCGTGGATGATCTATGATATATTCATGCTCTATTACACATGTTATATTGCTTAGATTAAATATTTGTTGCTTATACAAAATTGGCTTGTGTCAAAGAAAAAATATCTACTTGTCTTCCTTGGTAAAATACACACTAGTTTGTGCCTTCCACGAAACACAAACAAAATACATAAGAAATGCAGATATGGCAATGTTCACTGTGATATCCAAGTAGTGGATAGCCTGTGCTTTCTTGTAGAATGCGTCTTTGATCTTTATTTTGAATCATAGAAATGGTTGTTGTTACTTGCTCCTGTCAGTTTCAATCATTGTACTTTGATACATACTCTTAAAACATGTCTTATAGCCCCACCGGGTGCAAGAGATGATGAATAAATTAAAGAAAGAGAAGAAAACAACACAAACTATTGGTTGTGCGGGTGCTTCCCTTTGTCAATTTGTTATGAAACTGGCATATTAGTTCCTAGAGTGAGAGCAAAAGCAGAAGCGGGCAGAACGGCAATTTTAGAAACATCACAATGTGCAGAGCACTTCCAGAGCACACATTTGATTTCTGTCATAGTTATTGGTTCCATATACATATGTGACCTTGTAAATATAAATATTTAAGAGAACTCATTAATAACACACTGTTTAGTATGACAAGTTAATGTGTTGAAGCCCTAGGGGAGTGAAACTTAATGTAAGGGAGCACTCTAGAAAGCCACTAATGTGTGGTTAATGCACTGTTTAAAAAATCAGAACTGCTTGTATTTGGGAATCCTAACTCCTTCACCAGGCCAGGCCATCTCTTTCCCCGGATCCTTTTCTTTATTTCTATATATTTTTTCACTTTACCAGGGGAAGGGAAGACCTTTGTTGTAAATATTATTTCATGGTTTATTGTCTTGAAATCCAACCATCCCTCATTTCTCATTTCCTGTCCTCCAAGGTGGGTTCAAGTAATAACATGGCAGGTCATGCAGTGGCCTGCACTTCATGTCACTTCATGCAATGAAGTTTATCCCTCCAAGTTTGAGCTTCATGGTGTTTACTTTGGGCCTTGCATACCTTCTTAAAACATGGATTAAATGTCAATAGGAATACCAACTTTTGGTGGACTAAAATGGATGAGGTGCATTTCTGTTACCCTTTCAAGTGAGGTCCCAAATGTCTCTGTAATTTCTGAAAAAATCTCCTTACCTTGAACTTGAGAATTAACGTGTTTGGAGCACTCCACTAAAACTTGCAGTTCATCTGTGAAGAGCACAGGGCGGCATTGGTGGTCCTTGCCTGACGTGGCTTCATTGGTTGTGCGGTTGCAGTTCTCATGTTTTTCTGCCGTGCAACCTTTCATCTTATGACCTTACACTCTTTAACTGTTTGACATTGGAAAACTTTTAGTTATGTGGTAAGGTTATATATTTTATAACATAGCATGGAAATTCATTAGGATAGTGCCATCATAAATTTGCCAGGACCATCAAAAGCCATATCTATAGATTTTGGGAATCTTATTTATGTTTAACCTTTGCTACTTCATACTGATGCCCAGATTCAAATGACTTAAATTCTAGCACCTTCTAATGTTTTCTTATTGCCTGTATGATTCCATATTGCACTTTATCTTTCTGAAATTGTTATTTGTAGTTACGGCAATACTCTTCTCATTTTGTTTTGGAGAAATCTGGAATGCTGGTTGACTTCAATCCTGTCATGCCTAAGTTTTTTGTTTTAGTTTTCTCTATGAATTACTTGTCCTTTTTATAAATTAGACTTTTTGGCTTATATTTGTTCTAGGTATTCACGACTCACCATTGGATGGTTCGGATATACAAGCTAAAACCTCCGAAGAACAGGATCCGGGGAAAGACAAAGAAATCTAAAGTGGTATATAGAAGCGATACTTCCTCAATTGTTTTGTATCATCCAATCCACTATTAATGACTTACTGTCATTATTCTTTGTTTGGCAGAAAGCCAGCTCAACAACTAGCTCAAAGAGAAGTGGATCAAGAAAGAACCCTTGGCAGTAAACAGCAATTTTACAGGCTCCTAACTTTAGGTCAATTACTTGTAATACACAGTTATTATGTGTGGGCCGCCTCAAGGGCATATAGTTGGCAATTTTCCTTTTGAGAAATGACATTGATCAATCAAAGGTTTTGTAGTGTCTCTGACCTTGTACTTTCTTCTTCATTTATGTTCGGCTTTCGATACAATATTGAGGCAATTTTGGACCAATAATTTTGCTGGTATATTGTACTCAGGAGTAGCTTCAGTTAGAAATGAAATGTAATTCCTGACTGCATGGGTCATGTCCCAGTTTTGTTTATCATTTGTAGTATAAAATTCAACAGATTTGGCTTTGGTCAGATGCACTGAGACATTGAAACAGAATGGTTTGCATTCCATTGATCCAGAAATGGTTTTAGACTTTAAATGTAGTTTGTAGCTCAATCTACTCATCCAAACTGTGGATTATATGAAACTTGTCACGGCCTGAATGAAGAATATTGTTTGGATTAAAGGATGCTGATAAATCAAGGAATAGCTTATATTTCTTTGTTATGAATTCTATCTGCTCCTAAGCATTCCATTACAGATCTATTATCATGCTTATTTGAATACCATCAATCGTATGCAGGATCTTCTGTTTTATCCTTGATATGTTCAGGTCACGGTTAACAAGCTGAGAATGCATTTTTAGCAGCAATTTTCCACAACCCTGCAGCCCCTATTTGTAATTAGGGAGAATTTAGACGTCACAGCTTTATGTTTACGCAGGAGAGAGAGAGAGAGAGAGAGAGAGAGAGAGAGAGCTTTAAAACCTCAGAAAGAAAGCTTAAAGTTTACAACTTGATAAATAACAAGCTATTTCAACCATTAGACAATAATAAATACTGATACAAAAAAGGTAAAACACGCAATCACAATTACACATTCGAAATTTCTGTGATAAATAAGCAAACTTATCTCTCTTTATACCGCAAATCACCATTTTCTGAGGCAAGGCATATAGAACTGGGAAAAAAAAACTAAAATTTACATTAATGGCCTAAGAAGCTCACCAGGTCAAACAAAGGCTCCTAAACATGGTATCAACCGGCACGGACATAATGATCATCGGATATGAAAGATCTTTAACTGATTTTCGTGCTCTTTCCTCGAGCCTCAAGCCTTACCTGCTACACGAGAGAGCAAGCCCACTGTTCCCATTAGGTTATTGAATAATTAAAGAATCTTGCCATAAGTTACTATACAAGAGCAACTCCTCCCATCCAGAGTAGAAGATCCCACTTTCAATATCCACCATCAAAGTATGTCTTAAGACCTTCTAATGATTGGGTGTCACAATAAGTGCCCCTGAAGCTTACATCAAGGATCATGTCAGCTTGTTGTTCATCTCAAGGACTTGAAGTAGTTACAATTTCTTTGGCAAGTTGTATGTTTTCTTAAGGAATTTGGTAGCGATCTCATCATTCCTGTAACACAATACTCGTAAAAGAGTGTTTGGTTCGGTGGGACTCCACTGACCTGAAGTTGGAGGCAGTGGAAGCCTGGATTTCGAAGAAAAACCATAGCTATCCTGAGTAATGCGTCTGAATTGCTCAATAAGGCTTTCAGTATCAGTACAGAAAAGGGGAAGAACACCTTTCACAGTAGTTGAAGCCTTATCTATCAAGTCAGCTGGCAATCCGTCCCCATTCGACCAGAACAAATCCATAAGAAACTTGAAATCCTCTTGCAAAGTATCAGAATCGTGCCTAGTAAAAGCACGAGAAGGGCCTCCAGCAAGCAAAACGAACAAGAACCCCTCAAAAGAAGCTCTCATTACATCAGTAATAACACGCGTGCGGACTCTGTCATGAACTGTTGCTGAAATGATCTCCAAATGTTGCTCGAGCTCCTCCAGGAAGGGTTCTATCCTGGAGGAAGAAACTTCTCCCACATATAGACCATCCCAAAGAACATGACTTAGATCATGGAATACGACCTTATATGCAGTTGTCTCACAAAGTTGCTGGATCCCTTCCACACAAGCTGCAGCCGAGAGCTCAAACTTTTTCCCCATCCCACTGGCAATATCATCTGCATGAGTGGTTTTAGAATTCCTCAGATGGTTGATTATCCTCTTTCCCATAGCTTCCAACTGTGCTCGAATGTGCTGCAAAGTATTAATACGAACACATAACTGTGGTATCCCCATTGAATTATCTCCATCAATAGTCCCAACCTGAGGTCTCCTCCTCTGAGTTGTATGTGACTTTTCTTTCTTCTTAAAAACACCATGTAACTTTGATCCAGTTTGACATCTGGTTAAGGCAGGCATGGTGGGAATGAAAGTACTTCGCGTTCCTACATATCATGAAACATAATTAGAAGTTGCAAATGATTGGAATTACTTGACAATAGTGCAGATTCCTGCAGGTTCTGTAACATTTACCACAGCCAGATTTTGCCTTCAATATGTATTGTTGAAGACATCGGTCAAGACCACTCATCAAGTCAGGAAGCAAAACTGGATGCTTTGTTATTGGCAACAAAAAGAATGCTTCTACTGCTTCATCCATAATTCGTAGAACTTCAACAGCAGAGGGAGCAAATCGCTCTTTGTTTGCGCGTGGGTTCCACACCTATAAAGAAGAGATTGTAAAATTACATTGTATGAATCTAATAGACAGGCAATTAAGTTATACTGATTTCATTGAAACCCACAAGCCACCAACCCAACCCCAACAGGACCAACCCAACAACCTAACCCAACCCCCCCCCCCCCCCCCAAAACAAAAAAAACAATTACAAAAAAAAGGAAGCTTTGGAGTTGATATTGAATAGTCCGCTATTACATTCAATTCCCCTCCCAACCAGCTAAACGACAAGAGGAACCAAACAAAGAAGAGGCAGAGAACCGAGTCATACCTCTTGTTGCAGGTTCCTGTCAACCCATTCCCTGAGTCTGTCCACCCTTGTCCTTATCCATGCCTTCACTAGACTGGCAATCACAGCTTCAGCCTCGTAAGGAGTCATCTCCTGAATTATTGCCTTCCCACCATCCTCACTTTCCACTGAATCCTCAACAGCAATTTGAACGAGAACCTTTTCCAACTTATCAGCAGCTAGCAACACTTGTACAGCATCAGGTGACAATTCATTGATTCCTGATACAAATTGCTTCAGCTCATTTCCATAGCAAGTATGAAGCGTGGCTACAGCAGCACCTGCTGCGAGAGGGTGCCATCTCTTCAGTACAGGACTATATATCTCCTTCTCATTAAAAGCCAGTTCGGTAATGTCTTGTGCAAGAATGGAAAGGACAAGAAGAGGATTTCGCTGGTTTTTAGATGACCGCTTGCTCGACTTTACCATCTCCATTTTCTGTCTTACGGCAAACCAACCAGAAAAATGAGTCATATTTCTGACAAAAAAGTTTAAGGTACAAGCTCAGTAAAAACTATAAACATATTTGTTCATGACAAGAAAGAAACCAAAAAATATAATGGTCAGTTGAGTAGTTCAATAAGGCACATTGAAGAAAAATTTGGTACTTTCTAAATAACCGCTTTAACTTCTTCATTTTCTGTGTTAAAGCAAATCAAATGGAGAATGAGTCACACTTCCTACAGAACAAATAAGGAAACAAGCTCACTAAAATTATCTTTGTGCATGAGCTGGGGGAAAAAAAGAAATAAAGAAAAACTTACAACAGCCAAAATCAATCATCGTGATCCTACACCATATGCAGGTATTCAAACTTATACAAAGCAAAAAGGATAGAGATATATCTCAGGATAAGTCAGTGACAGTAACATAACAGATAGGAGCAATTGAGGAGCAATTGAGGAACAACTCAGGAGAAGACTGGGTTTTAGTAACAAGAACAAGGAAAACAAGTCCCGTAAGTAATACATTATACACAAGCAGCAATACATTTATTTGAATAAAAGGGATCGGCGTATTATCAATCCTACATACTTGCCTGAGCAAAAGCAGAGCGTATTGACGACCTGATGTAAGTGTCAACCCTGTCATGTGCTACATCAACTTCTTTCCTTTTCCTGCGATACTCATAAGAGATATCATCTACCAATATCTTAGCTGCTAATACCGCCAGAGATGCAACTATTTGCATCAATTCAATGTTACCACTGTAAAAGGTATCATGGTAAGCAAGAAGCCTTTTCTCTGCCCAACCCAAAATCAGACTTAAAGTTGAACTCAAGATTGTGGAATACACTGAATCCTTTGTTGCTTTTGCATCCTTTTCAACTTCCACCAAGAGACTATTCGCAGCAAAGAGCAGGTCATTTTCAACTTGTCCAGTTGCAACATAACGGTGAAATAGCACCCATGAAAAGCAAAGGTTATGCAGCATCTGATTCATTCCAAGGATTGCCCAAGTCTTCTTTATGAGTTCTAAAACCTCATCAACTTCTTCCACAACAGAGGTTTCTTCATTCACATCAAAGCAAGCTTCCAAAAGCGTTTGGTAGAGTTGGAGATTAAGTGGAACCCCATCTGCCCAGTGATTTGTCCCAGAGGCAGACCCATCAAATGATCTGCATGCAAGAGACATTACAGTTCTCCGGAGAACTTGCATTGATTCGCTCTGCTTTCCAGTCTCTATGGGCCTTTCTAAGGCCCCACGAATTATCTGTCTAAGTGTTTGTGGAGCAGTATCTGTCTTATCTAAAGGTAGGTGAGGATGCAAGAGTAGTCCTGCTTCAAGAATCTTTAAATTTCTCTTCTGCCATGCTTCATATTCTCGCTGATTTGGAAAATCTGAAGACTTAAACTGATGTAGTAGTTCTAGTGGTAGAACCATTGACTCAATGCGTCTTCCAAGCTGAGGAAAAGCACATAACAGAGGAATATGAATAATTGTACTGAAAGACTGAAAGTCTGAAATTTACTACACCTATGAATCTATGATAGTCACTAAATGTTCAATTGAATCTTCAACAGCTTCTCTCCATCTGTATAACTACAATTCTCTAGAGGTGTATTTCCAAATCGATTAATTCCAGAGCATTAAGCAATGCAGCCATAGCCCATTGTGGACTATAACCCAAAGAAGTTGGAATCCCAACTAAAAACACAAGAAAAAAAAATTCCAATATAAGCTCATTTTATGTATGGCATTCAACTAAATTAAAGAGGACATGCTAAAATGGATGTGTACTTCTGTTTCTGGTTGAACCAAGTTCCCCTGATAAATAAGACAAGGTGTTTCAGGTGATTTGAGCCTAAATGCAACTATTCAATTTGCCAAATTTTGCAAGTTTTAAAATTTTTGGTCTTTTTTTCGTCTATTTTCTCAGCAACCAAACAGTGGCTAAACCTAAAAAGTTTACAAACAGAGCCTACACACAAAGGAAAGGAGACCCATTAATCCGAAATTGTGCATATGTTTAGAGAGATCTCTATTATGCTATATGAATTTGTGTATCTACTTCTATGCCTACACATATATGTATCTATATATTCCGGGGATCACCTGTCCAGCAGCAATTCTCAACAAGCCTCTCCTAATTCTCGAATCGGTCTGCTCCGAAATCCTCATCTGGACCCTTATAAGCTCACCAACGGTCACGGGTCTCTTCGCCTTCTCCGAACTCACCGGGTTCTGACCCCCCGAATCGGGACTCTTCCTCGACGACTTCAATCCCAAGGCCTTCTTCACCTTGCTCGCCGCCGTCGACGTCAGCGATCTCTGCAGCGACGGGGACGACGACATCGACGGCGACCTCTCGGCCGCCGGCCTCTGCGACTGCGAGATGTAGGTCAACGGCTTTCCACCGGTGCTCCGGCAAGCTCCGACGAGGACTTCGTTGGCGGTTTCCCGGAGCTCCCAGTCGGACAGGTCCACACCCAGTGGCCCGAACGGGTTCGGGAGCTCCTCGGAGGGCAAAACGGGAACATCCCCTTTGGTGTCGCTGTTGATTACCATACTGATCTCTCTCTCTCTCTCTCTCTCTCTCTCTCTCTCTCTCGGATTGTCAAGATTTGATGAGCTTAGTTAAGTCTGCGTTGTAGAGAGAGAAAATGAATATAGTTCCCAGAATATCAAAGGCTTTTTTCGTGTGATATGTGGCTTGGAATGATGTTTTAGTCTCTATCTATAATTCCGTGCTTTGCTTTTTGCTCAGTGCTGTAAGAGAAAAGGATGAGAGAGAAATAGAAAGAGGAAATGGTGATGGGTTTATTCTTGCTTGACTTTTAAGGAATGCATGATGTGCCGTTTTCACTTTTTCACACAGAGAGAGAGTTGGGGAGAAACTTTCTCGGCGGGAGGCTGGAATTGAAAGAGGAAGGTTGGTAGAGAGAGAGAGAGAGAGAGACAACTGACTTGGAAAAGGTCGAAAGGACTAGATACTCGGTTGGATATCAGGTGAACGCGGTCTGGGACTCTGGAATATAGCTGGGTCGCGTGTAGAACAAACTCAACTATAGTATATAATTATATAATTACATACCAGTGTGTATCGAAATGCTTAGAGCTAGAGTTAGCTGGTTCGGAGTGGGTAAGGTGGGTAGCCGCTGGTTCTGCAGCTTCTGTTTATTCATCAAATCAACATCAAACGTTGGCCTAAACAGGATTCAAATGGAGCTGGGTTTGGCTTGTTTTTATGTTTTATAGTTCGATTTTGAACAAGTTTCAATGGAGTGAATCTTCTAGTTAAAGTAAAGTTGACTCGCTAGTACTTGGACCTAATTGTGTGTCAAACACAGTGCTAATGCGTGTGGGCTTTGATAATATGTACAATAATTAGTGTTTTGTGGGCCTCTTTTCCTCCATTTGCGCCCTCAATTTTGCATCTTTTATCTTGATCTTAAAAATAATTAAAAAAAATAGTAAGCTCAGGTTAGCTCGACTTGCCAATGGGTAGTAGTTATAAATTCAACTCATAAGGCCAGCCTCTCAGGTGCTAGCTTGGTTGATAAGATGAATTTCACTATCAGATGGTAACTTGGTCGATAAGATGAATTTCACTATCAGTACAAATCGTATTCAAACTTTGAGAGTATGGGTTTGATTATTTATTACTGTGCAAGTCTGAAACTTACGATTGCACGTGTTGAGAGGTTGATGTGTACGACACCAACCAAAGGAGATTTCCTTTGGGATTAATCTTTAAAAGAAATCTCTCCGATGCTTAGACTTTATTTTTCGCTTAAAAAATAGTGTGGTCATGTAAGCAAAGCTACATAAATGAAACAAGCTATTTGAAGTCGTCTTGTCTTGGTTCATTAAAAATCCATTCGAGATTAATTTATATGTTAATAAACTAAGTATAAACACATTTTAAAGATTGTTAATTTTTTATACGTGGATTAATAACCTTATATGTACTCTGGAATTATTTAAAAATCAACTTAGTAGAACTCGACTCAGGTTACAATTCATTTGAAATCGACGCAAAAGATATATCAATTCACTTGTTGCAACCTTAAAGAAAACTATTCACTTGCAGCATTTAAAATTTGTCAACTACACAGACTGTTGGTTGCAAATGCTATCCAGAATCATGAAACCATAGTAGAGACATCATAGTCCATTATTAGAAAACAAAGAAAACAAAAATTTGTATAGGTCAGAGCACAGAAGGCTAACCATGCGAAGCCAAAATGGAGTGGCCTGCAAAGCTGGCTAATAATCCATGGAGGGTACTGTTTAATGGGCATATATAAAAAAAGGCTTTGAAAGTGTATTTCTCCTCCGTTGTGTTTGTATGTTTTGCACTGAGAAATTGTTTTGTTTTCAGTTGCTGGCACTTTGGTTGGCAGTCATTGTCTGCTCCATGGTGGTGCCCGGTCATTAGGACATTTGGCACCAAGAATGACCCACAATTTGATTAGTCTAATACAACCAACCAAGGCATGCCCCAAATCAATGATCTTGACCAGGATCTTTACATGAGCCTGATCTACTTAAGCGAGGTAGGAAATTAGATTTTCAGTGAAAGCATGATGTTTGGAACAGACAATATATACTTTTTTTTATTATTTTAATCCTGTAAATTTTAATTTGTTAACTTACTAACTCTCCAGACTCTTACTAAGTCTCCTCTCTTTAACAACCATCCATATAATTGATCTCTTCTCAGATCTCTTCTCACAAAAGAAAAAAATAGTCAATGATCTTGCGTTTGACTCGAGTCACCTGATCTGTGGCTCATCAAAATTTATGACTTTTGAAGTTGTGTCCTGCATGCTTATGGAGGACAATACTTGGTGAGGATGACAGACGCTAGACTTTACCTAGCGTCTTTCCTGTATTATATTCATCGGACACGGAAAATTTAAGTGTAATTACACTTTATCTTTTATGATTTCAACGCCAACTAGATAATTTTATGATCTTAAAAGCACAGAGGTAAGTTTCATGTGATTTGAATATATCTACACGGTGAATGAAATAATGAATTTGTTGAAATAATAAAAATATTCAGGTAAAAGATAATTCTTAATTTTCATAATAAGGGATAAAATAATCTTTTTCTTATTATATTTTGAAAAAATAAAAATAATAAAAATGCCCTTTTATAAAATCACCTTTAAATGCAACAGTTTTGTTTATTTTATAATTAAATTCAAACTACAATCAACATAAAGTGATTTATTCAATTTTAAACTACTAAGGATCGTCAGGATATCAGGCTACTGCAATTTTTTTCCGTGACAGTTACAAACGGTCCACAAATCTATCAGGCTATCATGTACCTAAGCGCCAAAGAACATACCAGAAAACTAGAATTCAAATTCGAAAAAACGGAAAATGAGAGCCAGGCACAAGCTTCGCGAAGCCATAGACTTGCTATACTCTCGTGGCTGTGCAAACGCTGAAGCATACAGTCGTCTCGTGCTCGAATGCGTTCGACACAACGACGTCGATCAAGCCAAGAGACTGCAGTCTCACATGGACCTTCACTTGTATCGATCCCCAAACACGTTCCTTCACAATCGTCTCCTCCACATCTACGCCAAATCTGGGTTACTCTCAGATGCTCTAAATCTGTTTGAGAGAATGCCCAACAGAGATGTATTTTCGTATAATGCTATGCTCTCTGCGTTTTCCAAGTTGGGTTTGGTTGAGGATTTGTGGGCTTTCTTTGATGGAATGCCACGTTACGATTCGGTGTCGTATAATACCGTGATAGCGGGTTTGGCTACAAATGGGATTTCCGGAAAAGCGTTGGAGGTTTTAATTAGAATGCAAAAAGAAGGATTTGAGCCGACTGAGTATACCCATGTGAGTGTGTTGAATGTGTGTTCACGCACGTTGGATTTGAAGAGGGGGAAACAAATTCATGGGAGGATTGTTACTTCTAATTTGGAAGGGAATGTTTACGTTTGGAATGCTTTGACTGATATGTATGCGAAGTGTGGTGAGATCCATCAGGCGAGGTGGTTGTTTGATAGGATGGTTGACAAGAATGTGGTCTCTTGGAATTCGATAATTGCTGGTTATTTGAAAAATGGGCAGCCTGAGAATTGCATTGGGTTGTTTCATGAGATGCAGTTATCGGGTTTAAAGCCAGATGAGGTTACGGTTTCAAATGTTCTTGGTGCTTTCTTTCAACGTGGGTACATAGATGAAGCGCAAAAAACTTTTAGTGAGCTCAAGGAAAAGGATAAGGTTTGTTGGACTACAATGATTGTGGGTTATGCACAAAGTGGAAAAGAAGAGGATGCTTTGATGTTATTTAGCCAGATGCTACTAGAAAATGTTAAACCTGACAATTTTACCATGTCAATTGTGGTTAGTTCTTGTGCCCGATTAGCCTCTTTGTATCATGGTTTGGCAGTTCATGGAAAAGCAGTGCATATGGGTGTGGATGGTGATTTGCTTGTTTCTAGTGCCCTTGTTGATATGTATTCCAAATGTGGAGAAACTAAAGATGCTTGGGCTGTTTTCAGTATGATGCCTATTCGAAATGTTGTTTCTTGGAATTCCATAATAGTGGGCTATGCACAAAATGGAAAAGATCTAGAGGCTCTGGCCCTTTATGAAGAAATGCTACAGGAGAACTTCATGCCAGATAACATTACCTTTGTGGGTGTGCTGTCTGCTTGTGTTCATGCTGGCTTGGTCAGTCGGGGACAGGATTACTTTAATGCCATCAGTGAGTTGCATGAAATGACTCCAACTTTGGATCATTATGCATGTATGATCAATCTTCTTGGTCGCTCAGGTTACATGGATAAGGCAATAGATCTGATAAAAGGTATGCCGCATGATCCAGATAGCCTAATTTGGTCTACTCTTTTATCTGTTTGTACAATGAAGGGTGATGTTGAGCACGGAGAGATGGCAGCAGGGCAACTCTTTGAATTGGAACCTCACAATGCTGGACCTTACATCATCCTATCCAACATGTATGCTGCTTGTGGAAGATGGAAAGATGTGGCATCCATAAGATCCCTTATGAAGAACAAGAAGGTTAAAAAATATGCTGCTTACAGCTGGATTGAGATTGATGGTGAGTTCTATAGGTTTGTATCGGAAGATCGAACTCATCCACAATCACAAAAGATTTATGAAAAATTGAATGGACTGATAAAGAAGATGCAGGATGCTGGCTTTACTCCTCGCACGAACTTGGTGCTACATGATGTCAGGGAGGATGAGAAGTTCAAATCCATCTGTTACCACAGCGAGAAACTTGCTCTCTCATTTGGGTTGATAAGAAAGCCTCATGAAGGGGCGCCTATTAGGATTTTAAAGAACATCCGAGTTTGTGCTGACTGCCATGAGTTTATGAAGTTTGTATCCAAAATTATTCGGCGGCCTATCATCTTGAGAGATTCAAACAGGTTCCATCATTTTGTTGGAGGACAGTGTTCCTGCAATGACCTCTGGTGATGAAGTCCTGTGCAGAATCTGGATATTTCCTGAGCTTAAAGATGAGGTAGATGTCATACAGATCCAAGCAGCAATATCAGGACATTGTGGGAGTACCAAGAGTTCTGTCATGGAAAATTTCAAAGGAGTTAATGGTACTTGAATTATTTGGAGGCTCCATGGAGAATGGCAGAAGCTGAATATTGATCCGACAACTGTGCCCAGACTAGGAGGAATGCTTTTACAAAGATTACTGGTAATAAGATATCCCGTGTGTATTTGTGACATCCTTGAGCTTGGTGTTAGATAAACCAATATTTTAGTGATATGTGTAGTTGTATGCAACATTAGATAAATGATAAAGGATCAGTGAGAGCCATCTCACTAGAAAACTGATGAAACAGGAAAGAAACACAACTAATCTGAAATTTCAAAGCAAGAATTGCTTGGTCTGATTTCTAAACATGGTAACAATTTTATATTCTTTTTACATGTTTTTGCTGATTGTTTATATTCCATGTTACTTGGACAGAGTAGCAGCTGAATGGAGATATGATCACCGTTCCTCAAAGTAAAGAGCAGCTGATATCAGTGCTCTTAAATGGGATGCAAAATGAGAAGTAGACCACACAGTAAAGACGTCAGGTACAAATATCAGGAACTTGCTGCAAATAGCATTGTGGTAAGATCTTTTGAGGGTTGACTCTACATATTGAGAGTTAGACCCTGCTGTACACATGAGGGTTAGGCATTCAGTTTGTCTGATAGTTACCCATCCTCTAAGCATCCTGAATTTATTTTCGCCTCCATTTGCTCAGAATTTTTTCCACAATTCTTACTAGCTTGAGATCTGCATCTACTTATCTCCTTTGATCGTTGAAATGTTAATTAGTTCATGAATTAGGCCCGTTTGGTACTAGTTTTTCATCTAGCTTTCTTTAAGTTATAAGCAAAAAAGTCAGGTTTTTTTTAGCTTTTTAACTTTTCTGTTTTTACTTTTTGGTTATCTTTAGCTAAAGTAAATCTAGAAAAGCAAAAAAGTCCGAAAACTTAACTTTTTTACTTGTAAGCTTAAAAAAAGCTTGGCAAAAAAACTGCACCAAATGGGCCCTTAAAACATACTGACTTAAAACGTACTGTGTTGTTGCTTGTATTAAAGCTGTCTAGAATGATGTCTTGGCAGATATAAAGAGTGAAGTACCAAAAAAGAAAAAAGATATAAAGAATGATGCCACATTGGTTAATAATGCATAAGATCTTCTTTGAATCAATGTTAAATCAATATAAAATCAACCGCTCCTTGTGTGCTCATGTATTTCAGATTCCCAAGTTTATGCTAGCCTTTGGAATTTACCTTACAGGGTTTCTTCTGTGTGTTTCAGATACCTTAGTTAGTTCATGCATGCTCATAATTAATAATTATCTTTTTAACGATAATATCATGTTGTATCACCGAGCTTTATACTTGTGTTTAATTATAATATTGTGTCCTGATCTGGACCCTATTCTCTAGTGCCGATTCTAATGTAGTCTCATTTATTTCTATAGACATCCCTTTTTATGCTTCATCTCTTTTCCACTGAATGAATGTGAGATGCTTGAGGTAAATTGCAAATGATGTGTGTAGCATTCTGACGCCCATTATCCAATCCGGGCAGTTAGGCTCCTTTGCTGGTTGTATATGGTATTATGGTTGTGAGTCAAATAAACACTAGCTCAGTCCACCAAGACAGGCTCAACAAAGATTAAACGACCTATTTGTACTGAGGACAGTCCAAACATTATTATAAAGTAAGCCTATATAGTCAAGAGCAGTCCAATTCGTAAGACTTATAAAGTTCAAAGTATTGGGGCAATCATAAGAGATATCAGAGCATTTAATGTTCAGGTCTCAACATTTAATGCGGAAGAGATGCACCACGCGACCGCCTGACTTACATCTGGTCAGTCGAATTCGAGCATGGCAATAAATGTGAGTTTCTATCTGATCAATCAACTTTAACCCGCATGAGCCTGTGAGATAGGTCATGATTATCGGAGTAGGCTTAATAGAGAGCACTATACTATAAATACTGAAATCTCAAGAAGCAAGGTATGGACAATTAATTTTCAAGCATACACTGTTTTTATTCATTCGATTTTCGATTAAGATTGGTAACTTAATCGTCAGAGTGTGATTGGCCCGAAGAGGGTTGACCTATTCTAACTCTTTTATCTCCTTATAGCAAGTTGGAGCTCATTGATACTGATTCGAGTGATCGGTTAGGTCTTCCTAGAAATTTCACTTACAATTGGTGCTTTCTGTGAGAAGGTTCAAGTAAATATGAGTACCAACTTTTTAAGGAGAAAAGGAGTCCACCCCACTAGGCGAGAGAACGAAACTCCCTCTAGCAATGACAATACCAATCCGGCTGACCACCAGACTACTTCGGAAAGAAGTAACCTGGTCTCCCACTAAGAGTCTCAGAGAAGCACCAGACGAGTTACAAAAGGACCTATACTACGTCAGAGGGCCAAACCTCCGTAAAAATAACCACCGGAAACTGGGCCCTTCACTCTCCAATGGACGTGTGCCCAGTGACTGTTCGTTTCATGCTGCTAAATGGGAACTTTGGCGACGCGACGAGAAGATTACCAGACTCACTTCCCAAGTCAGGGCGATGAGGGATGCAATATCCAAAAAAGATGATCGAGTTAAAGGAGGATAACCAGGCCATCCCAATGATAGAAGGAATCAAGATTTCAAAAGTAAAAGCTCAACGTAGGTGCACATTGTTAGGAGCCATGCCTCCAGAATTGGCCGATACAACGAAAGACAAGGAGATCGGCAGCACAGGAAGAGCCAGACACCGCAGGACAGAGATCGGGCTAAAGCCGGTCAACAATAGAAGGAATGGGAAAGGTGACTAAATGAAAAACTTGACAGCAGAGAGTAGTTCCTTAAGGCACGTACTACCTAGGACATGGTCAGCAAAGCTATAGATCATATTATATTCACACCTTTCACAGAGGAGATCGAGTGCCGCCAACCTCCAAGAAAGTTTACTCCACCGAAGTTCACACCATATGACGGGAAGACTGATCCAATCAGTCACATCCGACACTACAAGCAAATGATGACACTCTATTGTGGAGATCAATCCTTGATGAATCGAGTTTTTCCATTTAGTCTGGAAAAGGTGGCCCTACGATGGTTTGACAAGTTGCCGTCCAAATCAGTATCAAACTGGAGACAACTTGTTAAACTATTCACTGCTCGCTTCGTAGCCAACAGCAAGCAGCTTAAGGAGGTAGACTTCCTACTTTCCTTACAGAAGGATTACGGGCGTACGCACGGTGCTACTGGGAGGCCTACAATGAGATTGACGAGTGCAGCGAGCAGCTGGTTGTAACTCAGTTTAAGATCGACTTGTCAAGAGAATACCACCTACAACGGTCCTTAATAAAAAAGTCAGCCATCACGGTGCAAGAGTTAATGTCGAGAATCAAACGATATGCAAGATTGAAAGAAAATGTGTCATAGCTAACCCCTGATAAGCTCGACATTATCACTGAGAAGAGAAATGGACGAGACGCAAAGAAGTTTCAACGGAAAGACAACAACAACTGGGGTAAGAAGACAAATAACGGGGTCTACACTATTTTCAAATATCTCATTTATAAAATCTTGCCCCAAATTCACGACAAGCCATTCTTCAAGTGGCTCCTGAAGTTGGGAGGAGACCCTACAGCCCGAGATCAAAGAAAATTTTGCTCCTATCACAAGGAGAAGAGGCATCAAACGAAGAATTACCGATATCTCAAAGCCACTTGGAAGATCTAGCAAAGACTGGTCATCTTGACCAGTACATCGACAGAGAGAAGATAAAATGGGAGGCTTAGCAGCTGAGGCCGGAGGCCTCCTGCAGAAAGAAGACAGAGTTGAACCGGTCTGGGTGATCAATGTGTTGCATGAATTGGCAGGGTCAGAAGTTGTTAACCAGCATAGATATCGGGCCGAGATACAAAAGACCGTGCACTTGAGGGATGTGATACAGATAGGCCCTTCGCACAAGAAGGTCAAGGTCGGCAGTAATACCGTGGCCATAACTTTCACTGACGAAGATCTCGTGAGAGTTCAAACCCCCCGCAATGATGCACTAGTCATGACTCTATGAATGGTGGGTGATAACATGAAGAGGCTGCTTATCGACCAAGGGAGCTCCTCCGAGGTTATGTACCATGATCTATTCAAGAAGTTAGAATTGAAGGATGCCAACCTCTAGCCCTCACTCAGTCCATTGATCGGATTCAGTTCTAACCTAGTTTGGCTGCTAAGTAAAATAACTATTCTTGTAACTGCGGGAGGAATTACTTTACAGACAGTGGTCAACGTACCATCCCAATATAATGCAATCATGGGCTAAATATGGTTGCATCTCATGAAGGCTATCCCGTCTTTCTATCATCAGCTGATTCAATTCTCGATCCCAGAGAGGGTGCAAGAGATAAAAGAAGACTAAGTGGTCGCTAAGCAATACTTTCTTACGATATGTGCGACAAAGGCAAAAGCTGGTAAAGTACAAATGATGAAACTTCATGAGAATACACTCACGATTGATGGGGTTAGGCAGATACTAGAGAAAAAAGCCGTTGAAGACTTGAAGAAAATCCACATAGATCGGTATAAGGAGAAGTACTTTGTGATCAGTGCTTTCCTATCCAAGACTGAAGAAAATTCATTAATCAAGCTACAAACAAATTACATTGAGATCTTCGCTTGAACTCCTTACAATATGCCAAGAATCGACGCGGAGGTTGCTTGCCATAGATTAAGCCTGGACTCACAGCGCCGACCTGTGGTTCATAAGGGTAGGAGAGCGGCCACACAACATGTAGATGCTGCTATAGAAAAAGTTGAAAGGCTCTTTGATGCTGATGCGATTAGAGAAGTCCACTACCCACGTTGGCTGTCAAATACAATTGTTGTGAAAAAAAAGGACAACAAATGAAGAGTTTGTGTTGACTTCACCAATCTGAACAAAGCATGCCCTATGGACCCTTTCCCTATTCCCAAGATTAATCAACTGGTCGATGCGACAGCTGATTTCGAAAGAATGAGCTTCCTGAATACTTATCATGGGTATCACTAGATCCCGCTCCATAAAGACGACCAAGAGAAAGCCGCATTCATAACTCTAAGGGGCATCTTGCTACAAGGTAATGTCGTTTGAACTAAAAAATGTCGGTGCCACCTATCAGCGTCTGGTCACTAAAACGTTCAAAGACCACATCGGCAGTACCATGGAACTTTATATCGACGATATGGTGATCAAAAGTAAGATCGACAGTCACTATTTGGAGAACCTAACAGCGGTAGTTAACATTCTGAAGCAACAAAAAATGAGGCTTAATGCCTCCAAGTGTGTGTTCGGAGTTAGCTCGGGAAAGTTCTTGGGATTCTTGGTTATACACCGAGGTGTTGAGGTAGATCCACAGCAGGTCAATGATATTTAGAATGTCCAAGCTCCAATGAACACCAAAAAAGTACAGAAGTTGACTGGCATGACAGCGGCCCTCAACAGATTCATCAACCGATCTTCAAACAAGTGCCGATCATTCTTTCAGCTTCTCAAAAGACAGGAGCAATTCAGCTGGACCCAGAAATGTGATCAAGCCTTGGTAAATTTGAATAAGTACCTGAGCCAGCCTCCTCTATTTTTCACCCCATCGAAACATAAAGAGCTCTTCCTCTACTTGACGGTGTCAAAGCATGCGATCAATGTCGTACTACTCCGACAGTAAGATTGGCAACAGAAGCCGTTCTACTATGTTAACAAAACTCTCTTGGGGGCAGAAAGCAGGTATCTAACATTAGAGAAACTGGCCCTTGCACTAGTAGTAGCGTCACGCAAACTGGTGCACTACTTTAGCGCCTACACCATCAACGTTCTCATCAACCACCAGCTAAAACCACTCTTGAGAAGGGCCGACTTCTCTGGCAGGATAGTTAAGTGGACTGTTGAGTTGAGAGAATTCAATATCAAGTTCCATCCACAATCAGCAGTCAAGGGGCAGGTACTGGCTGACTTTATTGCTGAATTTTCTGTTGAATTGCTACAAAAAAACAACCCGGCACCATCTACTGATCTCCAAAACGATCACCTCCCATTGTACCTTTGGAAAAATGTTGATAATTAAAAACTATTCGTTGACGGAACATTTAATGACTGGGGAGCAGGATCGGGGATAGTTCTTATTACACCAGACGGTATGGCATTGGAGCAGGCCATCAAATTGGAGTTCACTACTTCAAACACCGAGTTAGAATACGAGGCTCTGCTCGTCGGGCTGCGCCAACATATCGATTTTAAAATCATGATCTACTCAAACTCCCAGTTAGTGGTGAATCAGATCACAGGAGAGTACACAGTAAAGAACGACAGAATGACACAGTACTTGGTGAAAGCAAAAGAGTTGCTATCCAAATTTAGCAAATATAGGCTCCACCAGATTGGCTGTGATAGCAATGCTTATGTCGATGCCTTAGCAACGCTTGCGATGGTCTTAAAATCAGGTTCGAAGAGAACAATTCATGTGGAGATGCTAGCCAGTCCTAGCATATTTCAAGAAAACGATCAGGCCCTGGCAATTGAACAATTGAGACCATCTTGAATGGACCAAATCATCTCCTATTTGGACAAAGATGAACTCCATGAAGATAAGAATGAAGCCAAACGGGTCAAGCACAAAACCTTCAGATACTAGTTGTCACCAACCAAGGAATTCTACTGAAGATCTTTCACAAGTCACTTACACTGTGTTCACTGAAAAAAAGTGCAGGACATCCTGTTTGAAATTCATGAAGAGATCTGTGGAAGTCATGTCGATGGAAGATCTGTAGCCCACCGAGCTATCCCACAAGGATATTGGTGGCCCTATAAGCAAAAGGATGCAGCCCAGTACGTGTTGAAATGTGAAAAGTGTCAAAGGTTCTTTCCAATCATACATTAACCCGTTGAGAATCTCACAACTATAACCAGCCCTTGGCCTTTTGCCCAGTGGAGACTGGACATAATCGGGCCTCTGCCCCGAGCTCTAGGCAATATGAAGTTTCTCATTGTGGCAACAGACTATTTCACGAGGTGAGTGGAGGCAGAACTCTTGTCAATTATTATAGAGATTAACGCCAAACGATTCGCTTGGAAAAACATAGTAACGAGGTTTGGTATACCTCAAGCACTTGTCTCAAACAACTGCACCCAATTCGATGACAATATATTCCAGTCATTCTGCAATGAGCTTGGGATCAGAAATTACTATGTAACACCGGCCTACCTATAGTGCAATGGGCAAGTCGAAATTTCAAACAAGACTATGCTGAACGAAATCAAAAAGCGGCTGGAAAAGACTAAAGGAAAATCGGTGGAGGAATGCCAAGCGTCCTATGGTCCTATAGAACCACCCCGAGGAAATTTACTGGCGAAACCTCCTTTTTTTTGAATTACGGGGTGGAAGCAGTTATACCATTGAAGGTAGGGTTACCAACGATTAGATCGACATCACTTAATACATGACTTAACGATCAGACCCTGGCCAGCGATTTGGATCTTACCGACGAAAACAGGGAGGTTGCCCTGATTAGGCTCACCGGATATCATCAGCAGTTAAGTAGCTCCTATAATAAACGGGTTCATTCAAGAGACTTTATATTAGGAGACTTAGTACTACGGGAAGTATTAGGGGCAACAAAGAATCTAGCGGATGGAAAGCTCGGCTCTAACTGAGAGGGTTCCTACCAAGTGGCGTCCTAAGTCGGTGTGGAGGCATACCGATTAAAAACTGTCGAAGATGGGAGACAGCTACCCCGGCCTTGAAACGCCAATAACTTGAAGAAATTTTACTAGTAGAATTGACTCCCATATGATATAACAACTTAGCAATGTCTAGTCCTTCTAAAGCTTAATACGATCAATAAAAATTTGAAGTCATTCAAATAAATTCATTTTTCTGATGCAACTCCAAAACACAAAGCACTAAAGGAAGATAATAAAAAAAAACCACCTGGACTTGGACCATTTATAGCCAGGTTGACCAATAAAGGTCATAAAAATCAAGTATAAAAACTTAATCCTATCCAAGTTGAGTAGGTCGGCTAATGAAGGTTACAAAAAATCAAGTGTAAAAACTTAGTTCTGGACCATTTATGGCCAGGTCGACCAATAAAGGTCATAAAAACCAAGTGTAACAACTTAGTCCTATCCAAGTTAGGCAGGTCGGCCAATGAAAGTCATAAAAAAAAAAAAAAAATCAAGCATAAAAACTTGGTACTGTCCAAGTTGGGCAGGTCGGCCAATGAAGGTCACAAAAAATCAAGTGTAAAAAATTTGGTCCTGTCTACGTTCGGCAGGTCGGCTAAACGAAGACTACAACTTTTATAAACAAACTTATAACCAAGACCCGCCTTGGTCCTGTCTAAATCAATAAGGTTGGGAGACGACAGCCATAAAAATTAAAGAATCACAAGATAAATATCTTGACTCAGCCCGACCCAAGTCCTATAGGTTGGCCAAGTAAAGAGTCATAATTTTCGAATTGAGGCATTTATTTTTTTCATTAAAACCAATTTTCTGCCCAAGTCTGGCAACTCGGAGGATAAATGACGAGTTTTTATTTTCTTAACTTATCTAGAAAGTTTTGTCTTTGGCAAGTTAGCAGTGGTAAGAAAACTTGTTTACAGTATAAATTGACTATCTATGAGAGAGGTACTTGTAGCACAGAAAATAATATACACAGAAGACAACAAGTGGGAAGAAACTGTTCATTTATGAAAATATGAAGCTTACAAATTGTGTTCACAGAAGAAAAAGGAAAAAGTAAAGTAAATAGTCCTAAAGCAACTCGACAGTAGGAGGCTTGGCGAGGGGCAGATTAGATGAAGGTAACTCGACAGATGGAGGCTCAACGAGGGGCAGATCAGCTGTAGGCAACTCGACAGAATTGCCTTCATTAACTATCTCAACTTCAGGGCCAGTGTTCGCCCCTCTACCTCGAGTGTCAACATCAGCTTCGTCCTTAGACTCCAATTCAGCATCAACGCAAGCAGGTATTTCTGTCCAAAGGGGGGACGATTTGTCCAACTTTGACTTTCTTAAAGCTGACGTCCAGCCATCTTGAAAGGCGCCCTCAACAATGTTCTTTACTTGGATCTCATAATGATCCTCGACATCGTCAAAACCCTTGGTGTACTGAGGCTCACAATCCTTCTTCAGCCTTCCACCTGTAGTAGAGATTCAGCTAGAGCTGCTCTCGTTTCGAATACTGACTTCTCAGCCTTGGCCAGCCTAGCTCTTAGATTGGCAGCCTCAGTCTTGGCTTCGTCGGAGTCTTCTTCCTTTTATTTGTAGCAGGCTTGCTCTCTGCAAGAAGAACCTGCTAATCTTGACATGCCTTGTGTAAACCCCTAGCCACACAATCTCTCGTGTGGAAATTACACTTTAGCCACTCATGGTTCCGCAACAGGTTGTTGTGCCGATCTTGCAGAGTGCAGAATCGATGCAAGATCTCTAGATTTTGGATCGCTCTCTGCGTAGGACAAAAAAGGGCAAAATTCAAATAGAAAGCTCAGCAAAAGATTTGAACCAGAAAGAAGGACGAGAAAATATTTCTTACCACCATCGACGAATGGACGGCACCCGCCAACAAATCCCCATCGTTAATTTCACTCATGTCCTTGACATTTTCAGGTGGCACTATGGCCTGAAGAGCCGCAACAATCACACCGGCACAGTTGAGGACCAAATCCCGGATGGTCATGGCCCGACTAGCAATCTTCGACTGAGCTACGAACTCTTTGAGTATCGGCTCCTTTACCTTGCCTTTACCCTTTGGATCAATTTCCATCGACATGAATGGGGAAGCAGCAAACTCTACTGTCTTCGCCTGAGCGGCTTCCTTCTCGGCAGTCTTTACCAGCCTCCTTTTCTTCGCTCTTTCCTGAGGTACTGGAGATTCATCCAGTTCAACCACCTCGGGGGGGGCAGGAGCTCCGGTGCCAGAGTGCACGGTGGGAGGAAGAATATTGGCATTACTAGTATGAGTAGTGGTGGCGACAGAGGATGAGGCCATCACTCTCCTCTTCTTAGAAACTTTTCCTCCCAGTGCCAGTGACAGATCTCGCACCTTGGGAGCCATGTCACCTTTACCGACGGTAGCTAGGGAGACGACGGGAAGAGCGGCAGGGAGCGGGGGCAGCAATGCCGAATATTCGCCGATCTCGTATAGATTTTCCTCCGCCTTTTGTGCAACGAGAACCAGGCTAACAATTCCGTGTAATATTGAACTGGGTATCCCAGCAAGACGTGAGCAGCTCGCCCAATTTCGGCTAATGCTCATTCACCCTTGTACTCCTGGGCAACGCCTAAAACGTTTAGATCAACCCTCAAGAGTTTAGTCTCCTTGTCTCTGACATTGAAGTTTACTGCAAAGAAGAAATAAAAGGTTGACGAGTCAGAAATAGACGAAATTTCAGGCAGATAAGAGGAAAAGTTTGTACCAGATCGGGAAAGAGGTGATCGACCTATTTTTTGCGGGGTCCTAGAACATCGTGCTGGTGGGGCTAACTCTACTGGGATATTCCCAAATTTCTAAGGACCACTCTCCCTAACTATGATGTTCTCAATCCCCTTTCCCGAGCCTGGAAGAAATTGAATCAACTCTCTAAGGCCAGTCTTAGCCCTAAAGTAGTATCTATGGTGGTCTAACCGGGCACTTTCACCTCTACTGTCGAGTAGCAGTAATCGAACTCGTGAAACCCTAGGTTTAGACCTAACCTTCTGTCCAATTCAACCATTCACATCACTATCCTATAGTCATTTGGTGCAAACTAGATTGGAGTGATTTCATAATGGTTGAGGACTTCGATTAGAAAGGGATGAATGGAAAAGCGGAGTCCTCCTTCCACGATGGCAACGAGAGGGAATGGATCCCCTCCTCAGCTACTACCCAACCATCGTTCTTAGAACTGATTAACTTAATGTCTACGCCCGCTGGAAAATCGTATTGGCCCTTAAACGCAGCGATATTATTGGAAGAGATAAGCATATTCCTAAGGGGCGAACCCATTATGAATTGGGGATGAAGAATCCTAGGGTTTTCTCACCAGAAAAGCAAGAAAGGAATAAGGGAAAAAGAAAGACTTACAGAATGGTAATCTTCACGAAAGAGACAAATACAAAATGTGGGATTGTTATGCGTTCAATGATTGACCACAATCCCTTTTCATCTGCAAAGAATGTCTAAGCAGCAGTAGTAGGTTCGAATTACTCAACAGTCGCATCGCATTAAAATCCTTCCAACAATTGACGTCACACAACCAAATGGCTGTAAATCACCAGTCTCAGTCCCCAATCAAAGGGCACTAGGGTTGGGGGGGCAATTTTAGGTCAAATAAACACTAGCCCAGCCCACCAGGACAGACCCAACAAAAATTAAGCAGCCTACTTGGACTGAGGATAGCCCAGACATCATTATAAATCAAGCCCATATAGTCGAGAGCAATCTAATTCGCAAGACTTGTAAAGCCTAAAGTATTGCGGCAATCACGAGAGATATCAGACCATATAATACTCAGGTCCAAATATGGCACAAGGGTTGGGGGGCAATTGTGGGCCCAATAAGAGCCAAGTCCTAGACTAGGAGAGACCAACCTGATGAGGTCAGCCCATGAGTGCCAACCTATCAGACAATACCCATGATGATCAAAGGTAGGGACTCAAAGTAGCTGACCCATGGATATTAATCCAAAAGGTACTAGGACTAATGAAGTCCGTAATACAAATCTTATTCTTAAGTAAATTAGGACAAGTAAAAGATAAGTTCAATATATTAAACTGACTCAATTAATGAGAATTTATAGGAGAAAAGTAACTCCAATTCCCAAAGCGAACATGGCATTCCGAAAACTATAAGTACCCCTATACACTAAAAGGGTAAAGTACGTTCACTTGAGTTCTAGTTCTCTCATATTCTATTTGATTAATTGTGATTAAGTTTGCTAATTTAATTTTCGGAGTGCCTTCGGTTCAAAAAGGGATCGAGACATTCTCATTGTCTTTTTCTTTTGCAGATTGCTTGTCCTCGTCAATATGGTTTGAGAGTTCAACCGGATCTTATCAAAAATTTCACTTACAATAACTATGGATGGAATAATTTTTTTAAAAATCACTGTACAACGTAACGTGTCACATTACGTGTTGATATAGATATGCCTCGCTGCTATAGCTTATGGAGCTCAATCCTTTGACACACTTATCTTAATGGGCTTTTCTAAATCTAAACTGGTGCCTTTTTATCTATTGGTGCAGCTGTAAGAAATCATCTACGTTATGTGGCTGGGGATTTGTGGAGCTTCTCATTCTGCATTTTTGGAGTGTCTTGGGTTATGCAGACTCGGTGCTTCAGTTTTTTGAGTCATGGGCAGGAGGGTGTTGGTCCAAGAGGTTGAGTAAGCTAGGCAAGTGGCTCCAATCTGCTTGATGTGGCATGTTTGGAGAGGGAAGAATCAGCGAACCCTTGGGGATGTGGAGACGGAAATTCATAGGCTTCAGTCTTCTTTGCCTCGTTGTTTTCTATTTAGACCAAAGAGCAATTGGTTTGCTTAAAGATCAATGAATTGCAATTGCTATCTGCTGCTAAAACTCTCTCTGTCTCTCTTGTTGATAAAGGTGGTAGATTCCTTAAAGAATAAATTATTAGCTGACTCCCTATGGGGAAAGTGATATTCTTAGTTTTGTTTGATGAAGTATTTGGTTTGTTTGCCAGAAAATTGGATTGAACTTGCTGCCCATTCACAAAACTAGCTCTATCTCAAATCAATAAATAGCAGCAGCACAGGGGTTGGCAATAGGTTGGGTAGGCCCATGCGACCAACGTCAATGGATCGTTGCTTTGGGCTTTCAACTTGGCTTGGTCTAAGGAGCATCTGTCATGTGTTGGGGGTTTGGTTGTAACATCCAACACTTGAAGCAACCCATTTCCTAATATGGGTTTGTCAAAGTACCCCACCTCTCCTCTTCATCACAATGTTCCATCCGGTTAGCCATTTACCACCAGAGAGACAGAGGAAGTCTGCAAAACAAGTTTGAGGAGCAATACCCAGCAACCTATAGGAGACCCTAGGAGTGCTCTTATTAGGGATTTTCTGTGAACTTTTGCGCCATCCTTGGCGATGGCAATGGCAATTGAGTCCCACTTTCAAGAGGATAACCAGTGCTGGAATTGATTAGCTCGGAAAGCCCACAACTACCCTTAATAGGCTTGTTGAACTTGATTCCCCTCCCCAAATTTTTACCCCTTTTGGAGGCTGACAGGCCACTGTAGCCCGAGTTAGTTCTTTTGTTTACTTTTCCTTTAGACCAAAAAAAGTAAAAATAAAAATAATTTCTCCCCCTTGAACATTGGCTAAATTCTTATGGTCACGTTGTGTCTAAATATTGATTATTCTGTGTTTGCCACTTTTTCATTTCAAAAATGCTGTTTTTACAAAATTAAAATTAAAATAATATGAAAATAATAATTTTATAATTAAAATTATTATGATGAGTATTTTGTTTTGAAATGAAATTAACGTATCATTCTTTATAAAATATTTGTATGAATTTTTTATTTTTACAGTATTACACTCAGTTTTATTTTTGCCATTGTCGACGGGGGGACAGCTACAGAGCAGCTACCAATCTCCTGTCTAAACTACTATTTTGGAAGTCAAAAGCACAATATTTCGATAGTTATTATTGATTTGTCAGTTGTCCTTTCTGTCCTCGTTCTACATTTTTATCATGCATGTGTTTCAGCTAGTTCTTTTGTATGCCAACCAGTTGGAGATGCGGTGCAAACAGGACCATACATGGAAGGCATCCACTGATCCATATGTGCATTTAGTCGGATGGCACGTGTGGCTGCCATTGAAAAGTTAAAAAGTTGGGCGAATATGAAGAGGAAGATTTGTCAGGAGACTCCGTACAAGCCGCATATCCGAGCGGCCCCTCCTTGCTCCTCACCGGACCAGCAAACCTCCACCGCCCAACTGATCATCACACGGACCCGGTCACAGTGATGACCACCACCTCCACCACCTCCCCGGCTCCCCACTAAATAATCTCACCAGTCACCACTTGGTTCAAAAAAAGGATTGTGACTAGGTTGATCTGACTGGCTTGATGGTCATGTTTTTGTTTGTATATAGATTCATAGGTTACCCACCAAAAAAGAAAAAAAAAAGGTCTCATCCATGTCTCGTCGGCACAACTCTCTCTCTCTCTCTCTGTGGAGCTATGATAGATTACAGAGAAATACTAATATCACACGCGATTTTGCAACAGTGGTCGTTGATCGTATGATAACTCAGTTAAGACCCACCAGATGAATTAGAAAGCATCAACTCACTTTTCCTCTCTCTCTCTCATGTTGACTATGATAGGTTATAGAAAAATAATAGTCAGTTACAACTGTGAGTGATACTTGACAATTCAGTTGAGACTCACCAACTAAGTCTGTGACGCTTTAGCAGGCAACTTTGTATAGTCCGATGACACTAGAGTTTTTCTAATTTATATATGGAATATATAAGAAATAAAACAAAAATGCTAAACTTGTGAGTTTAAAGTGCCAAGGCTGGTTTTTTAACTAATTTTTTTTGCTTTTAGTAACTGATGCTTAACAACTTAGCTGAGACCCGCCAACTAAGTCTCAATCTTTAGCAGGCGACTTCGTACAATCAGCTGACACTAGAGTTTCTCTAGTTTATATATGAAATATATAGGAAAGAAAACAAACATGCTAAACTTGTGTGACTTTAAAGTGCTAAGGCAGCTTTTTTAACTAATTTTTTTTCTTCTAGTTTTTAAAAAATTTAACTTTTTTTTTAAGGTTCTTAGTTTATAAGTTATTAGAGAGTGGCGCACACGCAATGCATGCGTAACTCTCATACTTACAACAGTTATAGAGACATAAGGGATGAAAAAAATGACATTCAGTTACAGAAGAAATTTAAATGCTTAAAATTATTCTTAATTATTTCAACTGATAAAGTGAAACAAATCTGCAAACTTTTAAAATTTTAAGGATATTTTTGACAAATAAAAGTGATAAACAGCTTTCAATGGGCTACGTTTCAATATTAGAATAGATACATAAAATTAAATTTTAATTGAAAAAAGTTGCTCAAAAAAAAAAAATAATAATTCAATAGCGTGACTTTAAATTAATCTAAACGGAATGCATATAATTATTTAAAAGAGTGATGCAATACAAGATAAATCTTATAAAAAATTTATCGAGAATGATGTGACATATACGGCGGGTCTTATCATCCTAGTAAATATTCTATAGGATTAGAGTTTTCTTACTTATAAATCACCTTTGGTTCATGTCATGTCATGTCATTAGATAGTATGATAGTTAGTATAATCTCCCACAAAGTACACTAACCTAAACTAATTGCTTCCTTTTAGTGTTGGCATATTGGAGCTTTAAATTTATTGCCGACATCATTTTACCTTAAAACCCAACAGGGTTAGGTAATGTTGTTGACACCCCCATCATAGTGCAATTTAGCAATCGCTTGTTGAAAATTTAGTCAAGTAATCCAAAGGATTAAGCAGACTGAGCGAGAGAGAGCTTCTGCCCTGAATTTTTTCCCCCTACAAGACAAAATGCACCTTGTCAACCAGGTTACTTTGAACCAAATAAAATTGGAGAGGATCTCTCTATCATGGTTGAAGCTATAATCACGTAGATTTAGTTGGACATTGTAAATGCCAAACTGAAAATAAAATGCGAAACATCTTGTTCGAATTAAAAATTCTCCGAGCTCTGTATTTTGAAAAAAAAATAAATCTAGTGCACGGTTGCTAGGTAGTATCTTTTGTTTTGAGTATTGCTTTCATTATAATTTTTTTACTCTCTGTATATCTAATATGTCTCCTGCTATAAAATTTAAATTTCAATGGCAGTAGTCGATAATGTCGTATGGCTGAATATTTATCCTTATATTTTGGAGTTGCATTGTTCATTTTCATGCAAATGGAGATAGATAATGTTTATAACAAAGATTTTTACAGTTGATTACATTTGCTTAATCCTTCATAGGTGTAAAGTCCTAAAAGGCATTACTTTATCAAACATAGTGGACCCTATGATCCTCCAGTAATTTACTCTCTCTCTCTCTCTCTCAAAAGTTTAAACACCTTTTGATGAATAGTGCAATTTTGTTGCATCCCCTAATGGAATGACTCATTCATTCATATCGATTTGCTACTAGATTTTTAATAGTGACTACTCAGCAATGCTGTCATTCGTTTATAGCACAATGTTTAAGGGAATCGAAATGGGTCCTCCAAAATCCAAAAGCTAGCTGCTCGTTACTTGGCCGTACACGTGCATCTTTCGCCCTCATTCATTTCTTTCCTAATGAACCATATGTTAAAAATGTTCTTGCAGATAAATTATTATGTATGTTACCATCACTCATGCTGCCATGCACATCTTTAATTCCAAGAATTTACCAAATTACTCCGATTTCCCTGTTTCCTATGACTTTCTTTTTTTTTTTTTTTTTTTTTGCATTTTGACTTTTATGAATAAGATTTTTTTCTTATTTTTTTATATCTTTTTATAAGTAAAATTCAATTTGCTTTTGAAGAGTTTTGACAAATAGCCATAAAGAAATTGATTTTTTCTAAAAATTACTACAAATGAAAAAAAAATTAGTTTTTTAAAAGTAAAAAGGTAAGGGAAAAAAAATAGCAAACAAAGTTGCTTTTGAAAAGGCTGATTCTCATGATTCAAATTCATACCACGACATGGGGATGGATGAGCACTTGTCAAAATGCCGAGTCACAATAATTCTGGTAATAAAGCATGATAATGATAGATATATAATTCCTAAAGCATGATAATGATAGAAATTTCTAACTATTAGTTGGTGCAGGAAGATTATTAAAAGGATCTTAAAAGATCGGTGGTGGTGACTGAAGTCGGTCAAGTTCAATACATACCCATTTACGTTCTCCATCGATATATAATATAATATCCCATGCAGATACAAATAATGGGTTTAAGCTGAGGTTGGCTGTGAGTCTGGTGAGACAGGATTCTGAAGCTTCAAAAGTTTCAACTTTCAAACCTTTTCTTCCAACTTTTTGACAGCCGCAAATCTTGAAAAGGTGTAAAAACATTGAAAACAACCACCCAAAAAGTTGGGCAGGACCCATTTTAATCCTCTTTTTGTTCCTGCCATGGGGGCAAACGAATCACCCACTGTAATCTAGTGGAAGCGCTGACAGCTTCAAGTCTGGAAGGCACCTTGTCCTCACCTGAGGATGCCGACAATCTTTATCGATACAGGCAAGAATATCTTCACTTATATCACGCATATATATTGTATATATATATATATATCAACAACAATTAGTCAGACTTCTAATGTTGACGACCTTTGCTGGCTTTGGGCATATTGACGGCAAAGTGATATATTTGGTAGGGTGATTATACTTTACTCTATTTGATTGAAGTTGAAGTCAAATAATTTTTGTAGTTTAAATATATATACATAAATTATTAAATTTAATAAAAATTTTATTATACGAATATTTTTATTATTTTATCTTTTTAAATTAGAGCATTAAAAAGATAATTTGGTAAAATATCAAAAAAAAATTCTCGATAGACAAATCTTTATTTTGATATAAAATGGCCAAGTCACATTTTTTATATTCTAATTTAGAGAAAACAATGACAAAAATATCTGTATGATAGAATTTTCATCAAATCTAATCATTTCTATTGATTTTACAGATAAGTTCAAACTGCACGAGATCATGTGTTCACTTTTAAACCACAGAAAATCATTTGATTTTAACTCAAATCACAAGGGAACAAAGTGTAATTACCTATATTTTGTATATATATCACTGCTGTCACAAAGTGGAGAGATGAGGGCTCATGGGTTTGCATTCAGGTTGATGTCCTAATGTCTTATGTTTTAACTAAAAACAAACGAAATAGTAAGGGCCTGTTTGGTAACGCTGTCAGTTTTTATTTTTTGTTGTGTGTTTTTATTTTTGGGTTTAAAAAAAAAAAAAAAAAAAAAACATGTTTGGTAACCTATATTGCATATATTACAATATTTATTTTATTTAGGTTATCCAACACCCCTTTCCCTCCCTCTCTCTCTCTCTCCCCCTCTCTCTCTCTATCTCTCTCCCTCCTCTCTCTCTCTCTCTCTCTCTCTCTCTCTCTCTATCTCGGTATGTCTCTCTCTCCCTCTATCTTTCTCTCTATGTATAAATAATTTCTAACCCATGTATAGAAGTAAAATTTCTTTAAATAAAACAACTAATAACATGCAGAATGAATGAAAGTAGTTCCACGAAGAGAGAATTTTTCTTCTTTGTTGTGGGTATTCATTTATTCGTATAAATATTACAAAACTTTAAATATAATAAAGGGAGAGGAACCAGATATCATTATGAAAAAAATTACGACATTCCCTCCGGCCATGTATATAAGTAATGGACAAAGGGAAGAGTAGGCTCCTGTCATTGATGTAGCTACCTTGTTAAAACTAAATAGAATGCTACAAAGGTTGCTTGTTTGCTTCTATCATTGTACAGCTACTCTCTTTAGTCTAATAAAGTTTGAAATCATTTCATTACTGTTCATTGTCCTTCTACAGGCATGCTGAAACAGCTGGCAGTTTAGGGAGAAAACCATTCACAACTGCACTAGTTTGTGGAACAATTCAACGCATCAGACATACCATCATCAACCTCAACCAGGTCATACCATCATAAATTCCCTCTCCCTGGTCTGCTTACAACATAAAAAATTCCACCCATTGAACTAAATATTGAACAACACATTCAGTAAAGAAGAACAAAAATTAGTGTGAAAGGCTTATGTGCACCAGCTGTTAGACAAGCAACTGAATAGTCCAAACCTGTGAAAGACCTGTTTCAACATTCATTCTAGCAACAGAAACATCACTGACATGAATAAAGGGCTGGCTAAATTGCAGAAGGCTAATAAGTTAGGACCACAAACCATATGTTCTTCAACCTGATAAAGACAGAAACACACAAGTGCAGTACCTGTCTGAGAAGAAACTGAATAAAGGCTATGTACATGGATACCAGTTTAACTACAATTTACTCCTACTACATATGACTACCACAAGTGCAGAAAGTCAAAACGAACAAAAATCAGTGCACCATTTAGAAGTGCACCAGCTGTTAGACAAGCAACTAATCAGTCAAAAAGAATAATTGTATAACCTGTTTCAACATCCATTCTAGCAACAGAAGCATCACAGACAAGAAGATTGAGCTGTCTAAACTGAAGAAGGCTAATAAGTTTGAACAATATGCAAAATGTTGTTAAACCTGATAAAGAGACAAACACAAGTTCTATTTTCTGTCCGAGAAGCAACAGAACAAATGTGCATTACATGGATACCTTCCTTCAAATTTACTCCTACTACATATGACTACCAGAAGTGCATTTAGTAAAAAAGAATAAAAAGCAATGTAGCATTCAGAAGTGCAGCAGTTGGTACACAAAGCAACTGAATAGTCCACATCACAAATACACCTCTTCCAACATCCATTCTAGCAACAGAAACATCACAGACAAGAAGTACCCAACAATTAGTAATAATTGAGCCCTTCTCGTCTACTTTAACAGAACAATAACTAACAAGATGCACAAGCACACATTCAGCAAGATAAAATTATGTTGCATCCACAACTCAAACATATCACATAACGTGGCCAATTGACTGCCCTTCGTGCCGGAACATGAGTTGTCATCATATAATCGTCTGCCCATATAAATCTGTCAACGTGATCTAGGCCACGAGGGCACCGATTAAAGGAGTGTCCATTATTTCTTTTCGTGCATGCGACATATACACGCATTTGACCTCCACCACAAGCACAAGCTAGTCCCTGTTGGTGTTCCATCACCATCCTGTGCAACCCAACCTGTAATCAACTCATTTCATTCATTTAGAATTCAACATTGAAATACATTGACATTTTAAATACATGCATCTGTAACAGTACCATTACACACATCAATAAATAAAGTCATTACAGATAGTCATCAAATTTTCTGTCCTTTACATACATCAGATTGACTACAATTATATGTCATTGTGTTAAGTTAATGTAAACAAGTTCTCGTACCATGAAAAATTTCACTACCACAATTTACTCCTACTACATATGAGTACCAGAACATGTTCCCAACACATGCTACATATATAATTAACTGGGGAGAATCCACCATCCTTTATAACCTGTGATGTCAACCCCCAGTTATGGATGCATGTATTTGGCGAGCTATCTCGTCGCGTACTAGACCCATTTGATGAATTTGTGCATTACTTACATCGACTGCCATTGGATTACCTTGCTGGGAGGAGCTGCTGCCCTCTCCTAGGTTGTCCCCAAACACAATGTTCGTATACTTGTCAAACAGTTCGTCATATTCATTATGCATTCTAATAAAATTGTGAATTGTACAGCAAGCAGTAGGAATATATGTTTAGGTCCTTAAGCTAAAAGGAGGCATCGCTTTCAGAATAGGGAAACGGGTTTTCAATACCTCAAAACAACGTTTTATAACATTTCGTAGTGAGGTGTGCCGATAGTTGAACATTTCCTTCGGACCCCGTGGGTTATTACCTCGACCTTGAAACTCCCGAAGATGGTATATTGTTGCTTTATGTGGTGCTAAAAAACCCGGCATATTAGTATAACCCGAATCGACCACGTAGTATTGATTTGTAGTTTGAACATGTTTGTTAAAATACATAATATCACTTAACAAATGGGCATAGTACAACTATTTTTACCTTGATTTGGGAGGGAAAATTTCATTTCTGGCTTACCAACGCAGTCCAACAAAATTCTTGCATCATGAGCTGTTCCTTCCTATCCACACAACACGTATGTGAATAGCATGTCAAATGAACACACTGCCATGATGTTTTGTGTTGGACTGATATGTTTCCCACGGTACAGAATTTGTGACGTTCCTGGAACTTGTGCAAGAATATGTGACCCATCTAATGCTCCCACACAATCCTAATTAATGTATACAATGCAAATCATGTAAGAAGTTAGACATTTTCAGTAACAAACAATTGTTCACGAAGGCCAAGATACTTATGTTAGTTACCTTGAACTATGGGTAGTACATTGGATTATGTCGAATGTGATCAGACACCTCATCGAACGAGGGGGGTCTAATTATGACAACTCCAAGTTTGCAAACGGCCTTCAGAACTTGATGAAAGTACTTGGACGCAGTGTGTGTGGAATGTTGATAGCGTTCAGCTACAATGCGAGTGCGCTCATTGTGAGCTATCAAGTACAAGAACATTGCTAACTTCTCTTGCAGTGATACATATCTTGAGTGTGTCAAGCCATGATTCTTTAATGCCTCACATAAGTTTATAAATACATTTGGCTTCATTCTTAAACTGTCAAAACAACTAGTAGGGTTACTTGAGTTAAGTAGTTCAACTATGTACTTGTGTCCGGTTAGTGCAGAAGTTCTACATGGTTGTTTACTGAAATAAATTTTACGCAACTCATCTAATGCAATGAAAACTAATAACGTCACAAAGTCCTCCTCATCTTCTTCGAAACCCATCTGATCGAATGGATAATAAGTGTTGCAAGGTGGGAAGTCCATTATCGGACTTGTTTCAACACTTCCAACCTGAAAGGATCGTACCAGTTTAGGAACGTTGTACTTATGTGAAGACAACAATGCAGCCATGTAGTAATGTAATAGTAGTACAAGTATGTAGCAATGAATAAAATTGCAGACATGTTAGTACAAGTATGTAGCAATGAATATAATTGCAGACAAGTTACTTGAAACATATATAAGGCATCACATATGATGAATGTAATTACACATCTACACATTTAACACACAGACAAGTAAAGTGGTAAAGAGGTAGTAGCAAAAGTACTAAAGACGTACAAATAAAGTGCTAAACAAGTAAAAGTTCGACAACTACAAACAGCAGTACTAAAGAAGTTGGAAAACAAGTTGATGACTTTAGAGGTGGAGAACCCAATCCCTCTTTCTACTTTCAGGTAGTTCTAGAAATATGTCCCTCATCAACTCATCTTCACTGAGCTTGTTCAATGCCTTGGTTAACTGAAGTCCATCAATATCCTCAAGTGTTGTTAGTGCATTGACACAATCTTTGATGATGGCCTTTTCGGGACTGGAAAAATGTGGGGCTGCTGAGGTAGCACCTGCAGAAGTTGCAGCAGCCCCAGCAGCCATGTAATCAGCACCTAAAACACCACCGGAGGACGAGATTGACCTACTAAAATCCATATAGTCATATTTCCTCCTTTGGCTATCAGCAAAAGATCTAATCGCATCCCCAAGTTGGGCAGAAATTGTATCCCTTTTCCCATGCCTTTTATTGCTTGAGATGGATGCCTTACTCTTACCACTAGGAGTTGGGTTGACATGGTCATCATTGTCGTCTTTCTCCGAGTAATGTACAGGGTCATCACTACTGTCAGTCTTAGAAGGTGGCTGGGTAGAAGGGCGAGCTCTCTTTTCGGATGCTTGTGTGTTGGCAAAGTTGCGAGACAGTGCGTCGTAGTGGATGAATCCCTTCTTTTTGAATCCACTCGTGTTTCTACTAACCTACAAGGACATTTACATATAAGGATGGATATTGTAGTGCATTGGAGTGTTGAGGAATAAAGAAAATCCATTATATACGGATTTGGCCTACCTTAAGTTCCCTCTCCTACCATTCATCATCTGCAACAAGCAAGTTGGTTGTAGGACAATATGCAATGCCAGTTTTGTCCAACATCTTTTTGAAGGCAGTGTACAAGGTTTTGAAATGATTGTACTTGTTACGCAACTGCCCATGAGTGTACTCATATTTCATGCCTAATGACAAATTTTTCCTAATTCGATTCCATGCGGGTTTTGTGAATGTTCCAGTTTCCTTGCTGCTTCTCTTAACCTCATCTTCCATGAGTTCAACAAACATGGCCTCTGCCTTAGCAGTCCATGGACCTTGGGGGTCATCATCAACCTCAACCAGGTCAGCATTAACCACGGGTTGTACACCACTGTCATTTAGACTGGCCATTGCCTACAAAAAACTAAAAAGAAATAGTATTGGTCTAACGTACTACATAACTGATAACATAATGTATAACATATTATACAATAAAAAATTAACTAAAAATGATTAGTACATGACATGAATAAATCATGGTCTTCAATAAATTAACATATAGTTCACGAAAACGTAAGGGGGGAAACCTATATGAGGGCATTACAGTACTAAATAATAGGATCATGAACCCACTTATAGTAACTTTCCATAATAGGTAAATCAACAAATATAAAATATGGCATTCAGATTATGTGCCAATGAGCAGAAAATAGAGGTAATATAATCTGTACATGACAGATTCAGCAGCTAACCACAAAATAGAGGAAAAAATTTACGTACGTGGAACTGCAAGAATTGAGAACTTAGTGCACAAGCAAGGCAAACCTGTGAAGAAATGGAAAGGTAGGTAAACCTGTCAATGTACTACCCATAATATGCGAACTTTCTGTAAGGACATGCAGTGGGGGGAAAAAATTTAGGAAGCAGTAAATTGTGCTAAATTTGTAAATCTTGCAAATCATTCTAAAAAAATCGTATGGTAATTTAGATTAAAACAAAATCAATTTAGAAGTTTCCTCTGAAGGATAGAATATCGCAAAGTTTTTACCTCTGTGTTGTATATTTTTGCTTTGGAGTACAAAGGAAAAAAAATTCTTCAAGACATGGCATTGCAAAAAGATGAAAAAAGGGTTGGAAAACAGTAATATGCATAACAGTCAAAGAGAAAGGACGAGTACAGAATAAATACTAATTCCAGTTTGTGAGAAAATATTGTGAAATCATTTCAATAGTTGTAGATTAAAAATCTAACAATAACTTTATTTTATCTTTTCCAGTTGCTGAATTTTGAGATGAGTCTAATAGATGAGAAAAATATGCAAAGCTATCAGTGAAAATATTGAAACTAAAAATGAAGTTGGAAAACCAGCAAACAATTTCAACAGAAGGTGGAAAACATAGCAAAGATGTTGTTGACCTGCATCATTTTAAAATATAGAGTTGAGAGATTTTGAATAGTTGTAGACCCAGAAAGGGCTTTCGAATGAGGGGGTGGTAGCTGGTGCCACGAGAATTGATTCGAACTTAAGAACAAAGAGGGTGAGATAGATCATGGATCTCGATCGAAAGATCAGGGAGTTGGGGCACTAGATCTACACTTACAGAGGAGGATGAAGATTGATTGGTGTGCACAGAATAAATCCATCATCGTCACCATTACTTCCCATAGGTGATAGCCCAGCGATTTGTGAATGAGTGCAACAACAGAGAAAATTGTGTGGAAGAAGATAGAATCGGAGATGGAGAAGAAAGAAGGCCATACCTGAAACCCTAGAGCCGCTGCTTCGAAATCTCTCTATCTCGATTTCTGACTGTTGGGTATAAGTAGTGTAGCAAAAATTGATGAAAAGTTGTTGTGGGTGGGGATCGAACATTTGTTTGCTTGTATCTGTCTCGTGTGGGTTTGTAACCTGTTTTTAGTTTATGTTTTCTGATTTGTTGATAGTTGAACACAGAAACAGGAAACAAATAATGTTTTTGGGAGAAAAAAAACAAAAACTAAAAATAGAAACGTTACCAAACTAAAAACAAAAACTAAATCTACACACGGAATCTTTTCTTGTGAAACATAAGGGTACGTATTTGATTGTTGAAGTACATGTTCTTTCCATCTGTGCACCCATCTTTGGTAGTGTTGAAAGCAAACTTGGTTTTTTCACCTTCCATTAGTACGATTGTAGCTGGATCTTCCTTTTTGAACCTCCAATTCTAGATGGGATAATATTCTCTCAAACCAAATGTTAAAAATGAATTTAATATGGTGCCTACCATGCAAGAAGAACATGTATAGCATCAAGCACATGTTTTTTTGGAAACTTCATTATTCCTCAATTCTTGCCCTTCAATCATTTGGTGTGTGAAGTTGCTACCTGGCCTACTGTTTGTAACCTTATGAGAGGCCTCAACTGGAATTCAGCCTAGTTTACCTAATGTTTATGAAAGACCCTAAAAAAAAAAAAAATTTGAAGGAAACAAAGGAAATTATTGTGTCATCTTGGTTACAATGAAGAATTTTGACAAATGTGATTAAAGTTAACCTTCATCAAATTAGGGTTAAAGATGTAAAATTTCATCTTTTTCAGCCCAAAGACTTTATGCGTATTGCATGTGAGTCAAAATTGAAATTGTTACAGAAAGGCTAATTACATTAAATAAATCAAAGAGTTGATTATACTCGTGATTTTGAAGTAATTTAAAAAGAATTTATAGTAGATTACTAGGACAGGGCCGGATTTTACATCTTTACCTCTTAAAAAAGCCTACATATATACTTATCACATACAAATTTTTTGTCTATTTTTTAAATGAAAATTAGTAGAAGGCTAGTTAACACAATTGTCGGGAAGCTCATTTTGGAGGCGGGAAAACGCACTTTCGATACAGGTATGGAACTCGTTTGAAAATTTTAAGACAATGTTTTGAAAACTTGGGAAAACGTTTCGGAAACTCTTCAGAAATGATTAGGATATATATGTTTGAGAACTTGATAGAAACTCTTAGAAAACTAAGAAAAAATGCTGCAGAAACTTAAAATATTTATTTTTATGCATTTCTCCCCTTAAATTCTAACTAAATATCTACAAAATTATTTATGTAAGTTTTCACTAAGTTTTTCAAAAATTTGAAATATTTTCATTTAGTTTCTTAAACGTCTCATTTGAGTTTTGTAAAAGCTTCTTAATAAAAATTTTATTAAAATTTTTAATTGTTTCCCACTTCCCATTTCTCTCTATATTTTTTAGCCTATTTTTCCGCCTTCATTTTTCCTAACGTTTCTCGCTTCCATGTAAGGACTTATTGTTATAAGCAAAACTAAATATCCTGAAGTGAAATTTTATATAAAATATTGGGGGTGCAAAGTATAATATATTAACTCCTATTTCTTCTTTTGAAATTGATTTGGTTTGGGACGAGTGAACATGTATGCTACAATTTTAATTAGAATTTCAATCTTGGGCTTGATCTTTGCAAGTGTGTTGGGTTAAAACTGTGGCTTAAGCTTAATTATGTGGTTTCATAATTTATAGTTTATTTATTTCTGTTGCTTTTGGAAGAGGATACTTCCTAGCTAGTAGTTAGGTATAGTTTTCCTGCAATGGGAAAACCCATGTAGGCCCTTCAATACCATGCAAAAGTAAATAAAAGATTTATTTTTTGTATTGTCATGACAAATACTATGTCATGTGATCAATCGATTTGTTCCGAATTTGATTGTGCGTTTCATGTGTCATTCAATTCATATCTGAAAACTAGGGGTAATGTCGAGCCAACCTCAAGTCATTATTAACACATTCTTCAACAAATGGTAATGTGATCAGGACTATGTTTTTTGGTCTGTCCAGCGCATATGGTAATTTTTTTAAGCAACAATGGAAATATGAATTAAGATGGCGATTGCGTTTTCAAAGTATAATTATTAGATCTTAACTTGTGACTTGTTAACCTTAATTTAGAATTTTATACCTTTTTTAGTTATATTTTAGTATTAATTAAGTTTATTTTGTTTTATATAGGTTTTAAACTTGAATGAAAGGATTTCAGATGTAATTTGGGGATAGGTTTCAAGAGGATGCTGCCAAAGTACAAGCTGCTGAAGTTGTGGTACATATTGTTGAACCATGCATAGCTAAAATCTTAAAAAGCCATATCTTACAAACCAGAAGTGCTACCAAGGTCCATAATGTATCGATTTTATGTAACTTTTTGAGAGCTATTTAGATATGCCGTCAAAAGTATCATTCAAATGGCCATTCGAACGACCTTCTAACGGTCCTAGTTGTTCGAACGGCCTTCTAACGATCCTAACCGTTTGAACGGTCTTCCAAGCGATCGATCACCTTCCTCCCCATTTGAGAGGCTGCTTTGTTCGTTTGAACGAGGTCTGAAGATTGTTTGAACGCCCGTTCGAACGGTAGGCCTAGCTTTCAAACGGTTCAGCTAAAATTTTAACTTTTTACAGCCTTTTTTAAAGGTAGATTTGGGCCTAGTTTGAAAAAAAAAACTTTTTTCTTTTACTAGTTTTAAGGTTTCTTGGAGAGCTTTAAGAATACATTAGAGTAAAACTTTATATAGTTTTTTAATTCCTATAATCAGATTCAATAGTTTTTCATAGTTTTTCAATCCCTATAATCAGATTCAGTCTTTCAATATATATTTTACGCATTTATTATCGCTTTAAGTAGTTAGATTCCATCTTGGAATTAATTGTGAAGATCAATTGAAGATCTTTGAAGAACAATGGAGGTAATTAGGTTCTTAATGGTTTTATCTTCTTTTTCTTAATTTTTTGGGATCAAACTCTAGATATTTACGAAAATTTAGAGTTTGATTATACTTTGTAATATTTATGCACGAATCTTAGTTTGGTATATTTACTGCACAGGTTGATGGTATATATCGATGATTCTAAACCTGATTTATTCTAGGTTTGATTGTTAAATAATAACTGTTTTTATCGCTAAATCTTCTGAATCAAAGACTCACGACGCAATTAATGATTTGAGTTATCAAAAATTTTCATTGAAATTTCAGGTAAAGCAACTGATTGCAACAATTAATCTAGACTTTCTCTTATTAGTTTCAAACCGTTTTCATAGTTTAGATTAGATAAATCAACCCATTTCAAAATATTTCTTTTTATTTTATTAGAGTGTTTTTCTGACACTTTTGAACCAATGTGAGTTTCTCTATTAGCGCTAACTCTCTTCCCTGTAAATCGATCTCGGACTTTACTGAATAATTATTACTACATCGTTATTGTACACTGACGGTTATTTATCACATCTCTCTGGAGCAATCAGATGTAGTTAAAGAAACTCTATAGTAAAAAATCAGCAATCTTTTACGATATTAATCTTTTGAACTTTAGTGCTAAGAATTATTTTGAAAACAAAAATAATACTTATCATGTGAACTTTAGTGCTAAGAATATTTTGAAAACAACCCAACATATACTATTGCGATTAGGGGCTGAGTGGAGTTTGTTCGACAGTCATTTAGCTACATATATAGTAAAATGACTTGATTTAAAAAGAGTAAACGAAAAATCAAAATTTTATTGAAGCTTTTGACCAGTGGAATTTAACTATATAATCATCATTATCAACTTGAGCTCATTCAAAGTGGAAGAAATGGGTAATTAATTTGACAACTATAATTCTATTGGCAATGGTTTTCCAAATTTGGACCCTATGCATTTGGTGAGTAAGAAACAACTCACTTTAAAAAAAACATAAGGATCAAGGACTAATCAATTATGTAGATCTATGCATGGACATGAGATTCTCATCACTCATACTTAAATTAGTCTGTTGGCATGATAAAAAGTCACCCTGTCACCTCAATTTCCCTCTGCAGTAGGTTTCTTTTAACGAAAAAGTCTAGCATCACTCGTGGTTGCGCGAGTGACGCTAGCAAAGCTCTTCTTTTAACATATTTCTATTATCACCATCTTAAGTTCTTAACCATAAAGAAATTTGAAACTTTTTTGAGGGTCACTAAGTTGTTGTTTTCAGGCCATAACATTTTCATGCATGTAAAATCATTACTGAGCTCATTTAGAAATATAAAGTTTATTTGGACAGCCAAAAATGTTGATTTAACTTTGTCTTAGTTGGGTGTTGCTATGGGTAAGCTGAGACTGAAAATAATCATTATACAATTAACAATGTAAACCGATAAGTTCAGTTTCTCCATGTTTAGATAAAGTGTTCCGTATTTTGGATCTCGGATTTGTCAAAAAAAAAAAATTAAAATGAAAGGAAAGGAAATCAAATTATTAATATGATTAATTCTTTAGGGGTAACCAAAAAAATGGATTTTTTTTTGTTATTGAATATCTATTCATTTTATTCTTATTTTTCTAACTCACCCAATTGACAAGAAAATTGTATTTAGTTTCTCTAACTTCGTTATATTTTTCTTGCCTTTTTTTTTTCGCCCTTCACAAACAGGATCGGAACATAGCGTTAAATTACACTTGTATGTGGCTTTCACGTTGAATAAAGAAATTTGTCTAGCGCTCTTAGCATGCTGTAACAGTTAAACACATTCTGCACATCATTTCAAACACAGTTTAATTTTATGTTTTCCTCTTTATGACAGGGTGTACTTGTAAACCTTCAATGTATACTTTTTCCAAATCACATGTTTGTTTACTCTGCTTCCTTTAGTGCTTAGTGGGAAAAACTCATTTCTTGATTTACATAAAGAGAATGGCTTCGATATCATGAAAATAATTACCATTTGAACCGATCACAGTTAGTGCTTAATGTAATAATAGCTACTGTGTGTGACTATATTATGGTAATTATGTGTTACATTTGTGATTACTGTAACTCACATTTATGATAATTACTTTTTCACCAAAAACCACCTTGATTTTATCAAGTTTACCACCCAATGGTCAGTTTTTTTTTTTTTTTCCGTATTTTATCCAAGGACTAAGATTGCAAGCTACTAGTAGCATGAAAACCCGTCCCGGTACCAGAGAAAAATCCATATATATATATATATATATAACTCTAGTACAGTCCCTTCAGACAAGAGTGCTCAAAGAGCATGCATGCATCCCAAATACGGCTTTTATTTCTCAATCATATGTGCCACTCATGGGTTCCTTCTATAAATTTTGGCAGGTTATGCCTCAGTTTCTAATCACAATGATTAATCTAGAGGTTGGTCAAAGACCCCTTCTTGATGTGGGTTACAGCTGATATCATTAACCATATATATATGTTCTAAACATATATATCATTATGCCCTGGGTAAGTTATTACAAGATATATATACTCAGATTTTTAGAAGGTGAGAATAATAGCAGATTTGCAAAGGTGATAGTCAATGCAAAATCATGATCAGAGCCTGTTTCCAAACCTTTAAATCAAAGACAAAAAGTTTAGAGAAAAGAATGAAAAAGAGGCCCACAGACAACCAAAGTCCAATGTGCAAAACATGATATATAGAAAACTAAACGACAACTGAATAGTTTCAGCATACACAAAACGAAAGCTTTGCTTTTTGCTGGTCCTAGCCTGTACAAGGTACCAACAACAATGATGTTTCATCGATTTTGTTTGCTAAAGAATAAAGTTAATTTGTTGTGTTCAATGAATAAGTATAAGATGAGGGAAGAATCCAAATCAAATTAAAGGATTGGGTTTGTCGATCAGTTTACTTCAAATTCCAGAATCATGGTAGCCAAATTCAATCTTACCAAGATTGCAATTCCTACATCCACCTATCTTTACATTTTGTAAGCATTGATTATTAGAAAAATTCAAAGTCACAAAATGTGTTTGCTTCTTCTATGTAATCATTGATTACTGGAAAGTCAGATAAGTACATTGATCATAAGGTAATTGTCAATTGGTTTTCACAGGAAAACAAAATTTTCAACTTACTAGTGAAGAAGACAGGCTAGGAATTCTTTACTATTGGAGTACATTTTTGGTTTCTAATTATTATAACTTTGGCTCTGTTAGATTTATAAGGCATCAATATTACAAAATATTTAAAATTTTCAACATAATTTTTTTTTTAGTAAAGGTATGGCTTTTCTCTACATCAAGATTCGGGTTCTCTAGTTTAACCATTGATGTCCAGTTTTTCCAGTTTTTCAACTCATTTATGTTTAGTCTCATAATCTAATTTGTGTTTATTATGAATTGAAGGTCCATTGCAAGTTATACATCATGCAAACGATGCAATCACAGCTATTAAACATACCCCACAGTTGAACTTTAGCCTTTGTCACCATGCAACTACACTTTTTGGGTGCAAATTTGCTTATGCAAAGCACGTGCTTAAGGATACGAGCTAGGCTCTAACTTAGTTTAATCATTGGTCTTCTAATAGACAGGTACCAACCTCGGAGCCTGTTGAAATTGCTTGCTATATGTACTATGGGCTTGTTTCATAGGACTTTTTGGCTTAACTTTTTTTTAGCTTATAAATAAAAAAAAGTTAGTTTTTTTTAAAATTTTTTTATTTATTTTTAGCTTATAAAAGTAAAAAAGCAAAAAAAATAATTTTTTGGCTTATAAGTCAAAAAAACCAAATGAAAAAAAGCTTGAAATAAAATCTACCAAACGGACCCTATATCTAAATTCAATCAACCGTAGATGCCCGGGCCTCAAGCCTTGGGAGCAAGCCACCGAATTGCATTTTTGGACCACACTGAAATTAAACCAATGAAGGGTGCCTTTCCTGATCAACAGGCAACCAAGCTTTCAAAGGACTTCACAAGTGACCTAAGAATAGTTGAGCTTTTAAAGAAAGCCGTTGAGAAGCTTTAATAATTGTAGTTGCATTAATTCGATGAAACGCAAGGCTATACGTATCTCTGATATGTCCATGGCCTGGTACAACTAACATGCGGTGTTCTGGGCCAACAGCACATCAAACCTTACAAGCTTTGGTCTCTAGAATTCAATTGATAAGAGGAGAGATGGTTCATCTGTGTAATGATATAAAGTTTCAATTATGCGACTATGGTTCAATATATTCATGAAAAAGGAATTTTAAAAATGTTTTTCCATCGTGAAGGACTTTAATCACCAACTCAATACATATAATCGGTCTGTTAGAGGCTAAACATATGACCATATTACCTCTTTCACATACTTATGAAAGATATTTTGTTTTCAATTATTTTGTTTAAGAAAAGAAATTAAGCCTAATGCAATTTTACAAAGGCCATAGTATCTCTTAATTAAGCAAAAATTAATCCCTCTCTCTCTCTCTCTCTCTCTCTCTCTCTCTCTCTCTCTCTCTCTCTCTCTCTCTCTCTCTCTCTCTCTCTCTCTCTCTCTTGTTTCTGTCTTTTTTTTTTCCCACCCTTTTTTTTAAATGGTCATGTACTTGGGATATTGGTGGTTGCTTCATATTATTTAGAGTCTCTAGAATTCGAAAGGACATCAGAATTCATCACTTTGTTGTCTTTTATGCCACAAGAGGACCCAGATGATGAGCCCTTACTCCCAAAGGGAATGGAGATAAATGGTGAGCCTTAAAAACAAGTACCCTTTTAAAAAACATGGCTCTAGGGCTTTCCAGAGAGTCGGGGGCCATCAAATCATCCCAACCACCTCCAAATCATAGCATTTTTTTTTTGTTGATATTATTGTTGATTAATTAAACTAAGAATATTCCAGAAAAATCTCTTATTAATTAATCGTATTATTTATCATATGTGGTTTTGCCTTAATTGACAATACCATACGATGCTTTATACATGCAAGTAAATTAAGAAGCTATAACCAAATGTTTTGTTAGCATTGATATTTATATGAGATTCTATTGGACATCAAGAAATATGATGTGTAAGAATTTTTAAGATAACCAAAACAGTATTTACGGAAAGTGCTCTTAATTGGAGTCTGACCCTAGTGAATAGTTTACATTAAAGATTAAACTAATCAAAGATTTTCCAATAAAAGAATAAAGAGTTGATGAAGATTTTAATAATTACAATTAAAAATCAAACCCATCAAAAAAGAAAGGTTAGGGCTTTTCGACCCCTTTTTTAATGAACTTTGATCATTAACTTGCTAATGCAAGCAACCTCACTTAGGTCACTCGGAGCATGCAATGCTTACAGAGCAGCATGTGCCATGGAATTGCATTAATCTACCATCCTCGTCAAACCTACTAAAAGTCTTTAAGGGAAATGTGTCTTCATCAGATCTTTGTACAGTTATAACAAATAGATTAATAAGAAAGAATGATTTGTTGATCAATTTGACCGGAATTGTGAGAATTAAAGAGTCAATTACGTTAATAGGAAACTAAGAATCGACATATTTTATATAATTTGCATCAAATTTAGAGCCAAAAGGAGTGTTATATATAAAAATCACATGGATTATACTCTAATACCTATGAAAACACGAAACGACAAGCTTTCAATGATGTATCTTTTAATTAGAAATGCAAACCCAAAGAGGTCAACCCTGGAATAGTATGTATATGGGTATCGAAGATGCACCATAATGCATCATAGTAGAGTTTACTATTGCATATCACTATTCTTTTGTTTTTGCTGAGTAAACGGATAAGGGGCAATCAATATAGTTACGGCGTGATCATAGCAATTTTTAGCCTGTTGGACTCTCTAAGAATAAGTGAGTCATAGCTATACAAGTTGACGGAAGTCCTCCGTCGTAGCATCTGATTCATGAGGACTACTATCACAAACGACTTCATGAGCAGGGATAAAGAGTTTCACCCCAGCTGCCAAAGTCAATGAGGCTACCACCTCGATGGTGCATATCACTCTTCGATGTGTCTAAAATTTTATACATAGAAAATGTTTAGTTTGTAAATCCTGATTAATTCCTTTACTAATCGAGGGTCAACTTTCGAATTAAAGTGCACCTAGGACGGCACAAGAAAATTTACATGGAACTGCTTAAGAAACCAGATTATTATACTTATTGGCTGTAAACACCCAAATTCATTCTGGCACTATATTTTAATTGAAGCCAACTCTTTATGGTTTCTATCACTAAGTAACTGTTTATGCGGAGTTATTTAGGAATGATCAAAATGAAGCTGATCAGAAACTACTCAATAAGAATGTATCTTTACGCTTAAGGATGGTAATTTGTTAATTACAGGTCCTTTTAAATGTTAATTTGTTGTTAATGCATATGGTGCTAGATTTGAGGTCTTCCAATTTCCAACCACATAAAATATTATGACCTAGTTTACTGGCCAAGTTGCTGTCCCTTGGTGTTGAAAATTGAGTGTCATAGAAGGTTATATTTAATAATAGGAAGAGAGTATAAATAGAAAAAAGAAAAGAAAAACTAATAAAAGGACAAAAGTGGTGAAGAAAGAAGTGAGGTCCTACATATTGTTTGATCACATCTTCACAGCTGTCTGATGGGGTCAAGTTTGACTTAAGAACTCTTCTTTGAAGGCTATAACATAAGGGATGTGCATCACTATCACTATGCAATAGAAGAGAGGAAAGGGGAATTGAGGTTTCCATGTCTGATCTTCAATCAAAAGTTTTTCTTTGTAATGGTGTACAATACATCTCTCTCTCTCTCTCTCTCTCTCTCTCACAATTATTTTGGGTGTTTTTAAGTGGAAAAATGAATAGATTAACTGAAAAGAAAACCCTAAAATAGAGCTGGATAGATTCTATGAATATATACAAGGAACTTGGTCGGATTGAACTTTGATAGCCTTTTAAGAAATGAAATATTTGGCTAAGGTAACCTTTCCTATTCTAAGGGTATTATTACTATAGTATGTATCCTCTTCTGAATTTTGTAAAAAAAAAGTCAATGATATGAATTGCAAATTTAACCTTAGTCTAACCTAATTATGCTTCACCCAATTTATTAATTTTTATGCATGTATAGAAATTATAATTACGAAATCCAAAAATTTATGCTGAATCTTTATTAGCTTTTAGTTATTAGAATTTATTTAATAATCACAAATAAAAATTTAGACCAAGTCTGTTTGTCATTGTGGAACAGCACTTCTAACATACAACCTTATGCTTATTAAAATACAATTCTAACACTTTCTATAACCATCTTCTCTTTCAGGAACTCAAAATAAATCAATTATTTTTAATTGACTATGCATATGCATCACTTTCTTAAATCCAATAGGTTTCAAATTTTAAGCTAAAATTCAAAAAGTATCAATGTTAATCACGAGCGTTAGGTAAGCAATACATGTCTCACCAATGAACTGTTTTTTTTCCCCCTATGTTTAGTTATATCGGTCTTTTAGTATTATTTTGATTACCAAACACATTACATTAGCATAATGGCCTATCTTAACGTCCATGACGATGACTTAAAAGAAATACAATAATTCTGTTATAGTTTTATCTAAAGTGTTAATGTGGCCAGGACCTTTAAAATAAGGGTATGTACTAGTGTCTAAAATCCATTTTCAGCTTAAAGGGTGACCCTACTATGACTAATGAAAGCCTAACAACCCCACAAAATCGTAATCATATAATTGTAATTTGACTTGTTTGTCCAGTTTCTATAGGCCAATTTCTGTATTGTTTTTCCAACAAAAATTAGAGCTATTTTATATAATATATGCAATCATAGAAAACAAGTTGAACATGGAAGATGCATACATAAAGAGTGATTTGCATTTATTTATTTATTTAAAGAACATAATGGGAGATGTATATTATTACAGTTGTTAGGATAGGATTGCTTCTTTAATGGTGGTTGTAATGCAGATGATGAAGGAATGAGCCCCTCTAACAGACAAGGGAGAAGGATGACTTGTATGTGGTAAACAAATAACAAGTTCTTTTCTTATTGCAATGAAATAGTCCACATTGCAAATTAAAAGTATATAATTTTAGTCAACTTTATTAAAAATATTTTGATTAGTCAATTTCTATGCAAAATTGGCACCATACATATTGCCTCATCTGATTTCAACACCTTAATCTGAATCAAATTTTGGCCCATTACTAGTCAACTTTGAGAAAAATAAGAGTAATTATCATTCAATAACATGCAATTTTAGAATATTTGCTACAGAATATTGGTTTAGATGTTTTATGGAATCATCTAATTAAGAAATAAATATTGGTTGATTTGTTGATAATCAACTTACTAACATTTAAATAATTGCATCCTTTTGCTTTATTTTAGACCCATCTAGGAAAATTCAAAGTGATGAAGGTGTCATTATTGACATATATAAGTTAAATAGAGAATGGAATTAAATATATATTTTGTTCAAAGTACTTATATCCAGTAAAATTACAAAGTAATCAGATTCTATTTACAAACTCCATCTTTTTCATGCATATAAGAGTGATGATCTTTAGATATGCTGCTCTTAGTACCATCATGAAGTTTCTAATCAATATTCCAGACATGACAAAGTGCTAAAATTCCACAATTTTGGGATTGTATTTACATTAAACTTCTACAATATGGGTTGCCAGAAGTCCTACTATTCCACGCAAATGGCTACTTATCAAGTAATTACGTGTTAAAATTAACAAAAATATATATGTTTCTATATTTATGATCTTGAGATATGCTGCTCTTAGTACTATCATGAAGTTTCCAATCAATATTCTAGACATGACAAAGTGCTAAAATTCCACAATTTTGAGATTGTATTTACATTAAACTTCTACAACATGGGTTGCCAGAAGTCCTACTATTCCACGCAAATGGCTACTTATCAAGTAATTACGTGTTAAAATTAACAAAAATTTATATATTTTTATATATATATTTTTTTTTAATGACTCTTTACACGTAAATAGCCTTACCGCAATCTGAGCAGGAGAATTTTACTGCTCGGTCTGTAAAAAAATCTTTATCCAACTAAATTTATTTCTATTTGCCCTATGATTCTCTCAATAGGAGGCTCAATCTTCGAGACAAGTGAACCACATGGCAAAGAAAGGCTGTCAGTGTGTAACTATAGACTATTTTAGTTGGACTTGGACCATAGCTGTTTCTCCTATGCCTCCCAAAGGAATTAAATTGAATGTGGTGTCAAAATCAGTAATGCCTTTCCAAAGGAATTATTGAGCCATTTTTACCATTTCTTTTCCTGCCTTCATCCTTCTGTCACTTATTCAGTAGAGAATCTTACAAGGCTTGTTTTATTCTTCTTCATTCTTTAGATAACAGTTAGCAAAATAGGCACTAAAATGATCTCCAAATTGTCAAATTAGTACACACTTTGTACTGCAAAAAGACTACCAAGGAACACAGTGTTAATACTGATAGTGAGATACCAACAGACATCAGTGCCTTTATTTCATGGTCTTCTTGTTTGAGTATACAATGCATTATTTGCTTTGGTCTTCCATGTTTTTGCTATGTACTAATGCAATTATTTGAAGACTACCCATTTGCTCTCTCTCTCTCTCTCTCTCTCTCTACATGTATGTCATGCATGTATAATTTGTTCATTAGTTAGGAATGTCTTGAGATTTGGAACCCTGTTTAACAAAGTCACTAGTCTTCAAATGCTGGGCTATAAGATGAAAGCATGGAGCTTTGATGAAATTTATATGCATCTAATCACACCACAAGAGATGCTATGGGACGAGAGAGAGGACAGATTATGGCTTTAGCCTCTTTATTATGTCATGGGAAAGAGAAAAATTAGAGTGAATGAGAGAAAGTAAAAACAAATATTTAAGTGTGCATGGACTCACTTACGAGTTCAGGATAGCTTTCCCTCTTTCCTCTTGTCATACACATTACACAAACAAAACAAGAGAGAGAGAGAGAGAGAGAGAGAGACAGAGTGATGCTACTAAGAACTTGAGAAGGAAGAAAGGTATGTAATTTAGCCCTTCATCAAAGAGGAGGGAAAAAAAAAGGAAGTAAAAAGGGCTACAAATAAAAATCAAAACAAAGAAAACAAAAACTAATAATTAAAAAAAAAAAAAGGCTCTCGCACACACCAATTCTCAGCAGCTAGCTTATTAATGTTGCCACAAGAAGGTCTCGAAACTGCCCGAAATAACACTCTCTGGTATTGCCATCTGATCCGAACCGAAATATCCATAATCTTCGTCCAACCACCGGGGAGGATAGACCCACCCGTCCGCATCCACGGAGTCCATAAACACGAAATCGTTCCTTGACTCGGCCGAATCGTAACTCGCTCCCAAACTCGGCAACTCCACTATCTCGCTCAGCTCCTCCGGCTCCGTCGACAGCTCCGTCGCCGCCGACGAATAAGACGACGATGAAGAGGACGTCGTGGCGGGGGGATTGAGGTGGTCCATGGAGGCTGCCTTGCTGGCTGCTGCCTGGACGTCACGTGCCGAGCACGTGGCGGGTCGGGGCAGCAACTCGGCGAGTTCGGGGAAGTTGAGGATGGCCGAGTTGCCCTTGATGGATAGGGCGGCGACGTCGTGTGCCCGGGCGGCCATCTCCGGCGTCGAGAAGGTTCCGAGCCAGATCCGGGACTTCTTCCTGGGCTCGCGGATTTCGGATACCCACTTCCCCCAAGCCCGCATTCGGACCCCTCTGTAAACCGGGTGTTTGCTGTTGCTCTCCCTGCTCCTCTTGGGCCGCTTCTGGGTCGGGTCGTCCGACTTGGACTGGTTGGCCGTTGTTGGGTTCAGCCCAAACGACGATGATGATGGTGATGATGGAGTGGGTGAGAATGAGTTGCTACTTGACTCAGTCTCTGCGTTTGGTGGCTCATTCATTTTTTCTCTGGCGACTTACCTGTTGAACTTGCTTTATATATACAGAGAGAGAGAGAGAGAGAGAGAGAGAGAGAGAGAATGATGGATGTGAGAGTGATCAATATAGGGAGAAGAAGATGATGAAGGGAGGTTGATGAAACTCTGTATTTCTATATGTTTGTGTGTGTGTGTGTGAGTGAAGATATATATATATATATATACACAATGTAGAGAGAGGGAACGAGGAGGAAGACAATGAGAGGAGGAGAGGGGGTTTTAGTAGAGACTAGAGAGAGAAAGAGAGAGGAATGAGAGACAAAGAGACCCCTCGCGACCGACCGGGCCTTTACCCATCATTTCTTAATGACGCAGCACACAAACAGAGAGAGAGAGAGAGAGAGAGAGAGAGAGAGAGAGAGAGAGAGAGAGAGAGAGAGAGAGTGCTAAGGCATAAGAGATTATGGGTTAAAGAGTTTTAAGACTGATGAAATGGGGTAACGAAGGTACAAGAGAGTCGCCCTAAGAATCACAGGGCTAATGGTAAATGGTCACAGCTGTCACAAAAGAAAACCACAGCCGTCGTCTTGAGGGACTTTCCATGGTCTAAATGCCCGAGCCCCTCCACTCCCCCTTTTTTGCATCCCGTCAGCCCTCAGTTAATACCCATTTACTCTCTCTCTCTCTCTCTCTCTCAAACATATATCATCCAAGTTGACTGAACTTTACCCTCCATTTGACTTTTTCACTTTGTCTTAGTTCACATTACGATGAGATAATATTCTAAGGCCTCTTCTGTTCACTGATAGGATTAGGGCGGAATTTGATTTCCAGAGAGCATTTTAGGTTATATCAGACTATTTCAGACTACAACTTGAGCATTTCATTTAATTGATTGGGTCAAAAGAAAAGATGATTTAAGGTGAGTTCAAATTTTAATGGGGTCGAATTTTGTGTCAAATTTTATCTAATCATGCGAGCGCTCGTTTAATATAATTTTTTTTGCGAAAAAATTGTTTAAAATAAGTACACTAAAAAAAATTTAATAAACAAAAAAAGTTTATATAAGGTGTTTGGTAACTGGTCAAAAAGTTGACTTTTTTTTTTTTTTTTGTCTAAAAAGTTTCTTAAGCTATTTGGTACTAACTTAGAACTTTTTTTAATTTTTTTATACAAAAATGGTCATAGTAATCCTTAAATTATGTTTGCTTCTGTAGGCGTGGTGTTAGTTGCCAAAAAGACCATTTCAAGCTGTTATACTATAAATGCATAGGATAACTTGTCCAGACTTGGATAAGTTGTTCATCTTTTTGTTGTTTTTTTTCTTTTTGGGGACTGAACATTATTTCAATATCACATACATTTAGTTCCACCAACAAACAACCCCTAAGGTTCAAAGTTTTGTATGTTGCAGTTTTTGTATCTTAAACAATTGGAACTTCTGAATATGTTTTAAAGGGTTTTCTTATATGACAGCATGGGGCATTAGAATTAGGGTTTTGAAGTGAAACCATGCTTCATAAATTATACAACATGAGCCTTTTATTGCTTTGGCCCCAGCAATACACACCTTCAATACAATAAATTCGATCAAAATTAATATACTTTTGTTTTATATATGTACTAAAGTTTATTTTTCTGGAAATTAAATATTCTTTGATTCCATTTATATGAAGAAAGAGTAGGACAAGTTTAGTGTTTTATTTAATGAAGTAAATAAATAGAGAGAAAAGGGGGACAAGAAATAGAAGTCCTTACAAAAGTGAGTATGGGTTCCCATCGGGATATTACATTTAATGGTCCAAAGGCCTCCCATTTATGGCCGAGTTAGTAGTTGCATTGGTCTTTTAACCCTTATTTAAAATGAGAAAAAAGAAAAAGAAGAATGAGAAACAAAAAGGGCATTCATGTCAAAAAAAATTATCTGGGTTGGTCCCTTCATGCATGGTGAGGTCAGGTTCTGCTATTGGTTCAATACCAAGGTCTCAATCCTTAGTCACAATTGAGGTAAATATTACCACTATAAGCCAATCTTAATGATATAAACACCAATTAAGCAATGTTTAGAAACAAATTCAGCTACAGTGTGTCCAAACCTTCAATCGATTATTCTCTCGAGCTTGTCATCGTCTACACGAACCATATAAACTTCTGACTAGCCCCAAGAAGGCATAAGGAGGACCGGCCAACCACCCGTCCTAGTTGCTTTGCACTCTTTTCGAAGTAAGGCCTGACAAGTGTTTTTCTTTTTTTTTTTTCAAGGGAGCTCAAAGGGACCCTATCCATCAAGTATTTGATATCTTGTTGGTGCAAAAATTTTGTACACAGGACATATACCTCTAGATGATGCACCAAATTGAGGTACTAATCAGATAGGTCCCCACCTATACTTACACTTTGTGATGAATATATATGAATTCTACAGATTGAAGGCCTGTAGCTTAATATCATTCCAATATTTACTGCTTCACTTCTCCCGACAAATATTGCATGTACTTATAGTTTTACCAAATATGTTCTTCTATATCAACCAAGGAGTATAGAGAATAAGTTGAAATTGTACCTGTAAACATGAGCTGTTCGAAGCAAGAGTGCCGTGATATATGACGAGATTCATCCCTGTCCGCCTTATACAATTGGAATATCAATGTTTTCTGGGGACACTAGGTGGTGCAACTCAATTCCACGGCCACAAATTTTCATGGGATCATCGACAAATCACTGAAATTCTAGTACACGAGGTCCCCTATGGCCGAATGAGCTAATATCCGCCATAATTAAGCAGCAAATTGGGGTTCCAAAGACGTAAATCACGCCATTTGATAAATGACTGATGAGAAGAAGTTGTAATTATAGATATGTTTAAGGGCTAAATCATGGTGTTTTAAAGGACTTTTGGGGTTACCCAGATGATTTTTCCTTCTTTTTTTCTTGATTGTCTTGTTTTTCACTTTAGGTTAATTTGTTTTGTCAGCTTAATTGGGGTGTCATACTAAAAAGGATATTTTGGGTGTGTTTGGTAGCACAGAAATTTAGAGCACATTTTGATGCCTCTTCCATTGAAACCAAATTATTCAATCTCTATGTGACCTTAGCCATATCCTCTAGTTCACCCTACCAAACTAGGGGGGTCCAATATTCTCTCAAAAGTGGAAAATTACCAACACAAAATTTGCAAGTTTTGGAATTCCAGTCCAAAATCTGGCAAGAGAGCACAATAAATCCATTTCATTTAATTGGACTCTCCATACCTTTCCTAAATTTCCAAAGTTGACAAATTTCTTTCATCAAACAATTCAACCCCTTTCAAAAGTCTTTTAACTTGCATGTATGTATGTGTATACACAGGCATGTGCATGTGCATGTAATATACGTGCAAGCGGTACTTGCACGTACACCCTATTAGTTTTTGCATTAGCACACCCATCTAACAAATTTTAATCACTAATCGAACATTTTAGCCACTGTAAACCGAAATATTACTTTTGCCCGTATTGCATTCATCTATAATGAAGCTAAAAAAATCTTGTATAATGCAACAAAGAAATGAAATTTTTTGTAAATATGCCAATTGACCAACTAGGAGAGTATTTTTTTTACAAGTTTATACACACACCCTATATATATATACATTGTACAACAATTTTTTTTTTTTTGGCCTGTAGTTTGCTAGTTATATAGGCACTGATATATGCAAGATGGACCACAGTCTAGTTTGTCCAATGATACAAAAGGACGGCACAGTTTTGTTGTAGACCACAATTCCCATAACAAGGCCCTTGATGGTGATTGGTACGGAGTTTGCTTTGTGGAAATATTAGGCTGTTTTGCTGGTACATTGTTCAGTAATTCATTTTTCCCACTTGGGGCTTTCAATTGTTTTTGTTGAACTCCCACAGGATTGAAAACTGCGACCTAAGTTTTTTTAACTCAATACTGATTGCACTTTACAAGGGTAATCTTAATTCCTCATTTAGTGAATTGTTAGCCCTATTATAGATATTAGATTAATATTCTAGCCTTAAATTATTTTAAACATGTCTTTCTGATCTAATTGAAAAAAATTAAACTTAATTGTAAAATAAATGGTCAAAAAGTATATCACTGAGCGATTGCCCAAACTAACCAAGTGTTTGGCGGAGTGATTGCCAAACTCACCAAGCGCTCAAACATCAGAAAAAACGCACCAATTGCCTAATTTTGCAAACCTACTTAGTTATTTTATTCAAGAGCATTAACTTCAAAGAGCCAGTTTCACTATTTGATTCAAGAGCACTAACTGATCGCTCGCTTGATGAATCCCTATTTTTGTCCAGCATATAAAAGGTTGTCTTAAGCTTTTTGAGATGCTATTTCTCATTTTTTGTGCTTAGATAGTTTAGATATATTGTACTAAGAGTCTTCCTAGAAAGAGTATATTTTCCTTTACTTTCTTGTATTTTCTTGCACTTTCTTTGTAACCAAACACTAGAATTTTATTCAAGTAATGCTAGATCTATACTTCTTCATGCTTTATATGATGGAGTCAAGTAGCTAAGTCCCCATTTAGATGCAATTATGAAGATATATTAATGATCTTCAAGTATTTAAATGGAGGTATATGAATTTCATTAAATCATTTTATGATTTCTACTATTCTTCTTAATTGAGTTTGGATTTATAAATAAACTTAGACTTATAACTCAATTTGGTAACTTCTATGCACAATTCTTCAATTGGTATAGAAATTGCACAAATTCAATGTTTAAATCTATGATTCTAACGATGGACTATAATTCTAATATCAATTAAGTGTGAATTCAAGATTTTATAATCTAAATCTTCCGAATTAAGGATCCATGGAATGTCATTGATTTGAGTTAACAAATCTTCCATTTAAATAATTGTTGAACTTGGTAGATGGAATCAGTTGTATTTAAATCCCGTTTAATTGTCTTAAAATCTCATTTGATTACTTGCCTAGTTGTTAATTATTTTTAATTACAGTGCATTAGTAGCTTAACAAATTCTTTTCAAATACCTAAGGACTTTTGGTTTACTTTTGGTTCAATTTTATTTCATTTGCAATTGAATTTAGGATAATTTAATGTGAATTGAGTGTAATAGCCTAATTTGGCTCGATTCTTAAGAAAAATCAACTCGGTACTCATCAAATTTATACTTCAATTACGACATCCGTTCTCTTGCAGGAGCTTAAAATATAACCATCTTTGGAGCAATTCAAATCCCTAATTAGATGTGTGTCCTTTCTAATATTACACCTTATTTGAATAGAATTAATGCTAACAAAGCATTTTGCTGTATTGATTAATGTTATGCAAATAGAATTTTCATAGAATAATGTGGTTGTTTGTGTTCTTTCACTCAAACCAGAACCCCCATCATCTTGACTCATATTTTCAACTATACTATTTACACATCATTCTGGCAGAGTTTTTGGTATCAAAATTCTGTAATAATATAATTTTCCTTCTTAATATTGTATTTGCTCTTATTTGAATAGAATGGTAATAAAGCATAATATTGTATGATTATTGTTGAAGCATATACTTGCAGGATGGATTTAGGGCAAACCATTTTAAAGCAAACTTTTTGCTCCTTAGATCGATAAGATCACTAAGATTTTGTAAATTACTACTAAACTTTAATAATAGAAACGCAGATGGAGTTTATATTTATCTTCCAATTCTATGTTTTTTTTTTTTTTAGGGAAACAAATTGAAACACACACACAGGCCAAACCACAAACGGACCGGGTAAGAAGTCTACAATCCCAATTCTATGTTTATTCATATAAAACTAGTAAGTTTCCTTTGGGCGTATCATATCAACCTAAATAATAAGTTCTCAAGTTTACTATAACTCAATTCAATTAAACTTTTTTCTCAACTGTCTGGAGTTGACTACATGGATCCTATTTAGCTATTTTGTTAAATTAAAGACCATATTCTCAGTTAAACTGCAATATAATGTGGCACTCCACTATAATTGCAGCCTCTCTTTTAAAGCTGTTCAGTTTTTATTTATCTTTTTAGTTTTTTCTCCTTTTATGGGTCACTGTTCCATTTAATGGTTTCTGGTTGGTTGGCAATTTTCTTGATGTGTCACCAAAGCCAAAGGGTATAATTTAATGGGCTGGGGAACCTTTTGGGCCTACCTAAATTAATTGAATATGGACCGTAGCACGGAATCATGAGTTGGGCTTTCGCTATTCGGAGTGAACAGGGTGGGTTCATGTTTCACAGGACTATCATAATATCCTACTATGGATGGTATTGGCCGAATCTGCATCGTCCTGTGATCTGCATATTGATTTCAGGGGGGACCCACTTATAAATACATGCATCATATTTCATTTGCTGCAATTTTAAATGCTAGAATGTACGCATACGAAGTGGGCCCAATTGAAGGGCCTTCAACATCTTTATAAATGTTGTCCTCCAAAATAGGACCAGGCCCATGGACCCTTCCAGGAAGGTGCCTCAGTCCCTTGATCCATGCTTGGAAAATGATAGTTCATGCAGTTATGAATAAATATTTACTTCATCTTTTGAGATGTCTGGTCTAAAATTTAGTAACCTCGTCATATGAGTGGTTGAGATGTCTGTTCCATAATTTTTGTATAGAATTTTATATGCAAAGATGTGATTGGCTATGATATTTTCATTTCAAATCAAAACACTCCTCATTTTAAGTAGAGTCATAAACGACCCAGCTTGTCTGAATAGGTGGTTGTTTAATGTTGACTTAAAAACTTGTTAATATTCAAATTGTGTTCATACCCGCATAGCTGGTTGTTTAACTTTGGCTTGAAGACTTATTAAGCTTCAAAATATTTTCAAGTTTGGTTTAGTTATCTTTTGAGCCGATCTTAAATGAATTTTAATTAAACTAACACGAGCCAACCCTGAGTAGCTTAGTTTTTTAGTGCATATAAACTTATCAATCTAAACTTGAATTGAGCTCACAAAATTAATAAGTTTCAAAATGTGTTCAAGCTTGACTTAATCACCTAAAGAGCTAGTCTTAAACAAGCATTTAATATGCAAACAACTGGAGCTCAGGTATAGTATTAGTTTATTTTCCCGCCCTAATTTTGGAAAAAATATCACTATCACGTTATTTTGGTTGAGTTTTCTGTATTTAAAGATTAATCCACAAGTCCTCTCTCTCTCTTTGTACACAATCTTTTTTTGTGGAGGAATATTACAAATTTAATCATTATAATGCTATAGGTTAATCGTTCAACGACAATTACTTAAGGTTTATAGGAACAATATACAATATAGATAAATGTATTTGTCCTGTACTGAGCAAAATTATTGAACTTGCTTTCAATTTCTGAAGGGGACAGATGAGAAGGCATTCTTAATTGAAGTTGATTCAGCTTTAGGAAGAACAATTGTTCAACACATCATGACTATGCATTTGCAGAATGTTGCATAGCAGATTTGCATTTTCTCATAGAAATTTGTTTTTGCAAAAACAGATCAGAGCATTGAATAGAAGCATCAAAGCTTCAACAAAAAGATGCCTACACACCCTTTCTTGCTTTTACCTTTCCAAGCTCCACAAGCAGAGTCAACAGAGCCTCGCACATTTCACAAGCATCATGCTCATTTGGATCCATCTTCCATGAGGAGTAAACCATCCAAGCATGATCGAGCTTCCGGTCCGGTCTCACGACCACCGAGCCTGGAACTTCCGCATCACAACACGTCACCAACCCGTCACTTTTCTCGCCATACCTTAGTTTCAGGTGGAGAGCACAAACAGCCATGGCGGCAGAGATAGGAATTACCACGGGCACTCGGTGCCCTGCTTGGGAATCATTAGACTCTTCACTGCCAAAGCTCGGAAAGGGGAGCCGCGGGAGTTCTGCGTGTGCTATGTGGTACATGGTGGCAAGAACTCCCGGGCCAACACCTGCTTCAGAGTGGAAGGAGATGAGAGGAATGTCCTGGGGGAGCTTGTTCTTCATTATGAACTCCTTTCGCTTCTCGTATGTCAAATCCTCCAGTGCTCGTATGTCACCCTGCAATTCGATTTCATATCTGTTAAGTCTTCATGAGAACAAAAAATAACAAAAATAAATAAAAATAAAAAGAAGAGAAAAACAGAAAAATAAAACAAGTATGAAATAATGTTGGGATGTAGCAGCTCTTTCGAGACTGAACGAAATTCTTTAGACTTGATAAACCTACAATTTACTAAATGGGAAGCAGAGATGCAAAACGGAAAGGAGAAAAAAAAAAAAAAAAAAAGAAAGAAAAGAGAAAAGATAAAAGATAAAGAAATGCAGTACGAAAGACATGAAAGGCTTAAAGCAGAAAACATGGAATCAATTAGAAATCTACACAGAAACCCACTAAGGAACTTTGGCAGAAAGAATGGGAAGCATTAGAAAATTATGAAGTGCAAACAGAACCTTGTCAAAGAAAAAATGCTCATAAAATATGGAGGAACACGTTGGGTTAAAAAAGAAAGGACAAACATATAGGGATCAGCTGGAAAATTTTCTTCCCCACCATGTCAATGGGCAACCCCAACTGCTACTTGGAGTGGGATAGCATAACAATTAACACAATTCTTGTTGACTCTCAAGTCTCAGCATATCCCGTCTCCAAAAAGTCCATGAGGAACTCACAATGGCCTCCCAGCCAGATTTATGATAATTGCAACATGAGTATTTGACATAGTGAGTTTACTACATACTAAAGACAGATAAAGAATTTTTTTTTTTTTTTCTGTTCAGTTAAAACTTTGACCTTAGTTTAGTTGAGATAAGCATAAGTTTTCTCTTATTAATCCTTTTCTGTGTCAGAACTTCTCTCGCTTTCTTCAGCTTTGTTAGTACATATACAAACAGGAAATATAGGTTTTGTCAAACAGCCTAATATATTGACATCTAGTTCATATTCAAGTAGTTCCTAGATATATAGGAGCTGCAGATATCGACATATGTATGCCTAGTGTTGTAGCCAAACCAAAGCAAACCCAGCAAAATTGAGTCTAATCCTTTAAGCAGAGGAAGCGACTACCTTTATTAGCTTGCAGATTAAAAGCTCCATGATCCTCCGGGTTTCCTTGTCAGCAATCTGGCCTTCATGAAGAATATCTGAAGCTAAGGGTGAGCCACCATATGGGCACTGGACAAGTGCCAAGCCAGCAATTTTGCCCTTTAAATCACCCCAGTAAATTGACAATGCAGCAGCAACATCAACCCCACCTTTGCTGTGCCCAAGCAGCATCACACGTTTTGCAGATCCCCAGTATAGCTCCTCAATGTATTGCTTCAGTTCCCACGCATTGTGCTCCACAGACGCCTTCACAGAAAGTACTAAGATTCAAACAAGACAGCATGTATAGTTTACAAGACAGTAAAAAAAAGGGATACGAACAAGAAAACCATTATTTCAAGAAAAAATCGCAAGGGCAATATGACCATTGCAGGTACGAAGTAGTTTGAATGTTCCCTAGCCATTTTTTGATCTAAAAAATTTCAATGAAAGAATATATGTACCTCACTGTGGATTTTTGCAATATGACAAACTAGACCCATCTTAGAAAAGAACCTCTTGGTGCTAACAAAGTATAAGGGACCATGATTACTAAAAAGCCCTGAAACATCACAACATACATTATTTGGTCACTACAGATCACATGAAGATGGACAAAAAGAATCACACTCAAAAGCCAAGACTAAAAATTCTTTTACCTGGAATCAGAAGATAAACAAATGAATTGGGCAGATTGTGCTCTCCATTCCTGAGAAAACAAAACAATCAAACACAATTATGATCTACACAAACTGGAATGTATGATGAATACAGCATCCAGTATTCTAAACAATCCTAGCACCAAAGAAAATCAACTATACTCAAATGCATAGCTTTCACATAAAGAGTTACTATATAAAATCAAAACAGAACTTAAAGGTGCTGTTACCATGAGTTCAAAATGATAGCTAATCTATACTATACTGTAAGGGAACACCTCAGTTTGGTAGGATTTATCAGGTTTTCACATGCCTAAACCACCCTCATAATGAAACAACAATTACTATTTCCTTTAGATTGTATTTTGAAATGACCATAAGGGTAGATTGGTAAAATCATTGAAAACCACAACAAAAAAATGGAATTTCAGACAATAACTCCGCAAAATTCACAAAAATCATCAAAGCATGAATCTAGGAAGCAGATATTGGTTAATATTGAACATGACCAAATGGAATAACTCTTTCAACTGGTGTGCCCATTAACAGTGTGAGATCAAATTAAGTATTGTGAAAGAGGAGAACTATAAGCTAAAGGGTCAAATTAAGTATTTTGGATGACAATAACAAGAAAAAAACATAGTATTTTAGTTTTTATCTACCTTATCGTTTTCTTTTTTCTCTTTTTTTTTTCTTTGTCCTAATATTACATAATTGGAGTTCCAAGAATGTTAATACTATAGTGATCTAAGTTTTGCAATGCATGCCCCAAATCAACACTATTGTTCCAGAAGACTAAATATGGCAATTTAAAAACTTGTTATGCATGCCCCAAATCAAGTAACACTATTGTTCCAGAAGACTAAATATGGCAATTTAAAAACTTTCTACTAATTCTTCTTCTAATTCTCTCTAAGTAAGACACAATAAAATTCAAAAAAAGAAACTATAGAACAGATATCTTTTCTGCTTTTTTTGTTCTCAGGAGAAGAACAAAATGAAAAGGAAATAGGATACCAAGAGCTCAACATATAAAGGACATGATTGATTTTCATAAGAAGTGTTAAAGAAAAGGGACAACTTGCTAGATTATACAGACCTCCACTTATTTCTCTAGAAGAAAACCACTCTCGCAACTAATGCTACTTTACAGCATCATAATATAAGACTACCTCTATGGTACTACATTTTAGAGTATGCGGCATACTTGTTTTCTGTTCCCATTCTACATTCAATCTGCATTCTATGTAACATTGGACCCACTACTTCTCTAAATCTCTTAATTAAGAAAATTTGCTTGATGAGAGGCTAATTTCACGTCTGGGCCACAGTACATTACTGCATACCAAGACGAATTCCCTGAATACTATCTATGTTATTAAAAAAAAAAAAAAAGGGTAACAAGGTAACCACCTTGGAGGGCACTAACTTGGCATTGCCTAGCCTTTACTTCTGTTATGGAAGAGAGCACCTAGGTGTCACCTTTGACTGCAAGGAACCACTCCTTATCTTCACCTCTCCTGCCATTTGCACCCATCTAGGAAGCACGGACACACCGTTTAGGGTGCCGTTTGCGTGTCGGACACACCGTGGACACGGATACTCCTAGGACACGCCAAAATACTTCACACGCCAAGTGGCGTGTCCTGTTTTTTTTTTTTTTTTTTTTTAAGCTCACTGGGACACATCGCACATTTGCAACTTCAATATAAAATGATCAAATAAAAGAATAATTTTTCTTATTCACTGCCCTTTCTGATTGTTTCATTTTGGTTCATTTACTACAAGGTAGATTTTCTATTATTATTGGATGATAATCTTCTTTAACTTGTGTTTTTATTTGTGCTTGATGAAGGCCAAATCTTTTCATCAGCTGCTACATCTTAAAATATATATAAAAATAATAATTTTTTGCACGCCCCTATTTTTTAAAATTGCCGTACTTACTAGTAAAAAGAAAATAGAAAAAACAAGAATTTTATATTATTTTCGGAAAGTGCTTTTTCATTCAGTTTAGAAAGAAAAAGAAGAAAGGAAAGTGCTTATTCAGTTAGAAAGATGGGTGAAAATTCCTTACTAGTCATTGCATGAGATTTATAGTCCAAGTTAAATCCCATCAACAATCAGATGATTTGAGCGTAGATATCAATTACAGAACAAGGGTTTTTCCTTTTTCTGAGAGCACAAGAGAAAGGTTACTATATATACTCCTGCACCATATTGAATTTCATAAATATGCTTGTTTTAAAGGAAGCTGAGATCACCAGAAAGATAGCTAGATCTCATAGGTCAGAACAAAGGAGCGATGAGCTGAAGTCACGCCTAATGCACTGCAAGCAAGCCACATATTTACCTTCTTCGTAAAGATACTCAAGTCTTACGTTGAGTTTATTTCTTTTTTTCTGGCTAGAGTTGATTCTATATGCAATTCAATAACATCAAGCATTGATAAAAATTTTACCATATACCAGTACCCAATTGCACAACTATTTCATAGTTTCTTGAGAGCATGCATAAGTATTGTGTACGTTTCAAACACTAGACCTTAAGTTTCACAGTGAGTGAAGACGTGATACTGAAAATCCGAAGGATTCTAGAAAGAACACATTAAATTGTCATAAGCACCACAACAAATGCTCATTGCTCAAGCTGAAATAGGTAGGTGGACACCAATTTAAATTTCGTACCTTACACATTGTAGCAGTTCCTGGAATCTAGCTGAACCGTCCTCCACTGGAGCCACGCCAGGAGTTTGTTGCAGCCATCCAATATCATCCGAAGAACCACGCAAAGTTTTCCTAACTTGAGAGATGACACTGAAGATGCAAGAATGACTATTAATAATCTGTAGAATTCAAACCAGCTGATGAGAAACTTAAAACATAGAACACATAAGATGTATGATATTGAGAAGATGTCTACTCATTCAATAGAATCTGAAAGACAATGTGCATGGACTCTCCCATAATAACTAAACCATAAATTAAAAAGTATGCCTTTCACCTGTGAACTTGAATTTGAGCGCATCTGACATAACAGAAAGAAAATTTCCAAGAGACCATTGCTAGCCTCCAGGCAAGTCTCAAACCAAATAATGGGAGCATCAACCTCCAAGCATATGAACAAATAGTAAGGTAAATTAATCAACAGTTGATAATAGAAAAGGAATATATTATATATGACATTCTCTGCAACCTACATTCATGTTAGGGAAATTGTGAAATACATCCAAGGCTGCAACACCATTACGGCCATATTGTCCATATTACCAAATAGTGTACATACCCAATTTCAATCAATTATACAGTGGAGGATCCACATGTGCACAATACACACCCATGCATGCACTTACAAGTTACATAAAAATGACTAATTGATAAAATAAATACATCCCATAAAAAAAGAAAAAGAACCAAAACAATCAAAGAAACAGATTAGAGTTAGAAATTCATTTAGCATTCATTCTACTTAACAATAAAGCTACGGGCACATTGTAATGATTCCAGATTAAATCACGAGTGATTATCACGGCTTGATTCTATTCATATAACGTTGCAGAAAGGCTTCATAAAAGAAAAGAAAAGCTTAGTAAAATCATACCCTTGAACAATGACGCGGATGCCTCGAAAACTGCTACGGCTTTCTATAATTTCGAATCTCAAATTTACAGGTAACCATTTGTTAAGGTCTGATGCTCTTTTTTCTGGGATTCCAACTCTTCTACTACCATTGTAAGGTCTTGAAGAAGATGCATCAGAAACAAATCTATGACTGCTGCAACTCGAAGATCTTGAATGTTGTCCTGAAGGAATGTCAATCAAATCTTCAGAGCAACCATTGATGTCTATGTAGACAAGTTCCTCTGCAGTGATATTGAGCCATATGCAGTCGTTATATTAAAAAAATAATGTTTTAGAAAGGAATTTCTGTGGATGATTACAGAGACCACTTGAACAGATACAACATCTTATATTTCAGGTATTGGTCTAAGGGTACATATTTGCCAGATACCTATACCTAAAGATAAAGGAAATAGAGAACTCACCAACAAAATGAATTAATCGGCCACTTATATAAGCAGTCAAAGTCAACAGACGGGCAAAAACGTCATCCATTGACGAGCAAAATCCAAGATGATTGGAAAGAAGGCTTCCTCTCATCACAGCATTAGAGAAGACCCAACAAGAGGGCCTATTTTAGACTTGGAAAACCAAGCAAAATAAAACTGAAACGAGTACAGATCAGATGCCAAGAACTGCTAGTTAATATAGTATATCCCATACAACCTTTTTTGAGTTAATAGAATGAGATAAATCATACATGGGGGTGAAGCAAATTAAATTACAATGTTCTTCTGAGAGAAAGGTTATGGCATAATCAACCACTTCCATACCCATCATTAAATGCATCCTGCTGAGTTGAAGCCTAAATTGTCCAACCTGATGTGACTTGGATGATAAAATTAAAGACAATATTTAAGAGACCCTGGATTAGAACATCAAAAGCTACCTCGATCTGTACAATGGTTTATACAAAAGCATATTTTATCGAGTACTCACCGCTGCAGTGATATTAGAAATTTCACTATTTGTCTATAGGTCTGACCTCAGTCCTTCCAATCCTAAAAAAATGTAACAATTATATTGATATAATAAAAAAATTTACAAGAAAGTGAATTCAATCCATGCCAATGCATCTACTTTAAAATTCTTAACAAAAAAAAACCTCAAGAACCACAAATGCGATGGACATAGTATATTCTTAAGGAATATCTCATACAATAAAAGAAAAACGCTAATTTGATATTTCATGAAAGGAAAAAGAAAAAAGATTATTCATACCTAAATAACAGCACAATGTCAACCTAACCCCAAATGTTATTTAAGATTAGCTGGCAATGGTTAGACGAATCTGGCTTCTATTAAAAAAAAAAAAACCTTCAAAAAGCATGATGAGGAGTTCAAGAATGAAACACTATCCAGCATCCTGTAATATGACAGACCCTCTCGGGTCTAAATTACCCAGAAATGACGGAAGCTATACGAAGAATTAAAGTCTGCAAAGTCAGCATTTTCTAGAAAAAAAAAAAAAACAAAAGAAAAAAATTTGAAGGATAACATGGTTCTCATGTGAAGGAATAGGAAGACTGAAGCAGATGACATGGAAGTGCAATATAGATTCTTCCATTATCAGGAAAAAAAATAGAGATCCTTCTCAAAGTATAGCGCGTTTCTGGAATGACAATACGAATTCTCAAAGTATAAACTAATGGTTCAAGTAAAGTAACAAGCAAACAAATATAACGCTAACTGAAAATCTAATCCAATGACAACCATGTTCATTTCCACATTTTTACCTAGAAAAGAAAACTTAAAAGCACTGAAATATAGAGAAAAAATCAAATGCAGAAAATAACAACCAAAACCCTGATGAACAAATAAAACAAATTCAACAAAGAGTTTCAATGAACTGAAATGACGAATCCTTCAAATTTTGATACAAAATACAGATCAAAGCAATGTTCTCATGGGCTTAACCATCCTCAAAGTCCAAATTCATTGCTTACGCCGCATGTATTAACAACTTACCATTTCATTCAAGCGCAGCCAGTGCCCCATCCATATTTCACCTAAAATTACAACTCAAAACAGTGAATTAATTACAAATACAATTCTAGAACACAATAGCAAATCGGCAGAAGAGGAAAGCAAATGAATACTCAGGAAAACAAAACAGATGTACAATTTCTTCATGAAACTGATTGAAACACATAGAAGCCATGTTCAAATGAATATAAAAAGCCCAGATTTCAGAGAGCTGAGCTTACAAAAGTTGAAGAGATTGGAGTCAGCAATTAAAGAAACACTCGGACACCCAAATCCCAGAAATGGATTGCTCTTCAGTATCCACACAATCCCAAATTTATACAACGAGGAGGAGGAAGGAAAATCTACGTAACGCCCATTCCCCATAAAGCATGAACTTCGCAAGATAATAAAAAATAAAATATTAAATACATATAGATAGATATAACTGTGTATATGTATATCAAATACGAACCGAATGGGAATGGAGCAAGACAACTGGCTGGAACTAACCAGTTAATCGTTCGAGTAATATTACATAATCAGAATATATAATTAGAAAATATAATCAAAATGATGTGTGTGAGTTGTGGGTCTATCATTTTAAAATAAATAATTTATCAAAATATATTTTAATTACAAAACTGCCACTGTTACATTATTTTAATTAAAATTCTGATTATATATTCTGAAAAAATAACATTTTCCTAATCGTTATCCAATACCGGTTGCTGTCATGGCCCACCTGGGATCATTCTAACAATGCTCAACGCACAAATCCAAAATCAAACAACTGGGTTTTCTCAAATTCGCTGTTGTTTGAGAAAGCCCTCCAAGAATTGGGTCAATTGCTGTCCATAAGATCTTGAATTAACTGACACTGCCGAAGTGAAAAAGTAAAAAACAGCCGGTTTTGAGCCCTAAAAACAGTGATTGTGTTGGGTTGGACCAATTGGGAGGTTTGAAAGTACACGTGTGGGACCCAACAAAAAAAGCAGTCAATGGTAGACCTGTAGCCTTGAAAAGGACACGTAGCGACTTGAGTTCAGTTTAAGCATTTACTCCAGTTGACGGTTTTTAGGCAGCCGATACCAGTTCGAGGAGGTTTGGGTCAAGAACTCGAGAGGTTTGGGTTTTGCTTCTGTATGGCTAGTAGGAAAATTCAAAACCCAGATCGTGATCTCTGAGGGTTATTCCCCCAAGTAAATGAGAGCCCTGGTCAGAGTGAAGTTTTACTTTGGTGTTTCCAGGTGAAATTTCGGAATTCAGGCTTAGAGTGAGATTTTACAGAGTGTAAGACACATTTTTTTAACCGTTGAGGTTACCACCTCAACGGCTTTGGCAGATAAGGTGAAGCTTCTTGTCCTAATTTAGGTCATCGCGTGTTCAAATTTGTTTGTGAATTAAAATGCTGCAACGAGAGACCTTGCCAGCTTACATTTAACTAAAATTAAGTTTAGTTATAATTCACTCGTCAATGAGAGAAGAGCTACTATAGCCACACTCAAATTGATAGCTACGTTTAAAAGGCTATGGCTTGGTACGAGTGAATGGAATGAAGTGAAAAAAAATGCACTTTTTCCCTAGTTTGGTGCCATAAATAAATCTTGAAATGACTATTCTTCCATCTCTAGAGGCCTTTCAATGGTGCTTTTAATGAAAATGTCGGGTAAACTGCTTTAAATGACCATGAAGAACTAAAAGATAGCTCTTCAACACCCCTTTGCTTCAAGAAGTACTCTTATATGAAATTTGTGGTGTCTTCCTTTCCACAAAAAAAACAAAAAAAAATGAAATTTGCAGAGATCCCGTTGATACAATATGGCTGTCATAAATCATGCAAGATTGGCCCATATCTTGGTTTCAGTATCTTTCAGAACCACCAGCCACCAGTTAGTACATCAAGTTCTGGAATTCAAATCTGAAATATCCTTCATTCACTGAAGAAAACAGGACTTAAAAACTTGGTACCACATCAAGAGCTTCTGAATAACCACAGTACTCGGTTTTACCTAATGTTAAAAGACACCACCAATTCCGTTAAAAAAGGTAAAATTGTTGAGGAGCATAACAACTCTAATTCAACGAAAAGTAGGGATCTTAGTCTCCGTCACAAGAGGAAAATGGTACAACATGATCTATGCAACAGAACTATTTACAGCAGATAACCCAACAACCGCCTCTACGGGTTCATTCTCACGTTCAAACAAGAGCAGCTTTTTTACAATGACACAAGAAGAAGGTTGGGCCTTCACCTTCTAAACAGAGCAGATCCAGCAGCTGAAACCCCAGAGGCATTGATCAGAGAGAGCAGATGGCTTATTCTGCAACAGGCTCAATTGGGTTCCTTCAAATTTATTGTGCTCATCGAAAAGCCTTAAGAGAGTTCATCTAAGTTTTATCTGAAAAACTCTGTTATGCCAAATCGAATGAAGGGTCATGTGGAAGAGGTCATACTTCAAGGGCTTAGCATGCCAAAGAAAATGCTTCTGAACCTTCCTCACAGCTAGTTGCATATCAAGATACTTCTCTTCTGGTATAGAAAGGAGTATGTCTTTCAAGTTAGGGATATCTTTCTCCACAAGAATCAATGAGAACGCTCCCCAGTCCAAAACATCAAAAAAAGGTGGCACGAAATTATCAGATATAATCACAGGTACGCACTCGTAAAAAATGGCTTCAACAACACGTGGGCTGTTCACCTCATAACCCTTCGGGCAGATGCAATACTTGCTGCTTTTCATATGCTGGATGTAATTCATTTTGCTTGCAACTCCAGGAGGCATTGGACCAAAGATCTTCATTTCAGGGTCTTTGTTCTTCCAGTGCCTTAGCAAGATTGGACGTAGATATCCATGTATATTTCCAGCATAGAATGCAAGTATGTGCCTTTTAGAAGGCGGTTTTCCACCAAGATCCCTTAGAGGATTTCTGGCCGAGCGAACATACGTTTCGGGAAGAGACACATCCCTCCCTATTTTGAAGCCAGCAGTTACATCAGCATTGCAGAGGGCCTTTATACAATGTTCCATATGGTGCCTTGTTTCATATGGAGCCTATAAAAAATACAATGCATCAAAACATGTCAGCACGCCAAACTCCACCCACGGTTTCACAGACCTACACAAAAACACATAAAATCTATGTTCCCATATACTTTATTAGATGGAAATTTAAGCTCAAAGGCATCTTTCTAGCCACTATGACACGTCACTTCACAAAGCAGTGGTTTGGCCATTTAAGCAGAGAGGTGAATGGAACATTTACTACCTTTGCACAGTTTTCTAACTTAATTAAGTCACTAGATACTAATTTTGAAGCAAAAGCAAGAAAATATTGGAGATGCATGGAAAGCATACCCAATCATGGCAGGCAACAAGAAAATGGTCCGCTCCACCAGTTCTATTCCAGAAGCGATACTTTGCTGCAATCTTTTCCGTGTACTGCTTCAAATATTGGCGTAGGTTTGTACGATTGTGAGAGTTACGTACATACAGGGTGTACTCTAGCATCCGTGAACTGAATGGCATGTAAAACAGGTGTGCCTTTCTGGGGTCCTTCACAACAAACTGTTTACTTACCTCCATCAATTTCATAAACCATCCCTCAGAGGCATATAACCCCTTGAGTATTGGCTGATGAAATATGGGTTTTTCTCCCTCCTTGTAGATATAAATTTTGAGGGTGCGTTCCATGAGTTCATAGCTCCTGCTAATGCAACCAAATGAATATTTTTTTAGAAAAAAATAAGGAACAAGATGCTTTCTCACAGAAGAGACTACTGTCCAGATTTTTGAACACTGACTCAGGCACACATACAAAAGCACTAAGGAAAAAAGAAAAGCCACGTGCAGCAAAAATTGGAATTTTAGAATGAGGCAACCAACTATATGAACTATTTTGTTAGTCCTTGATGCTGCGAGTAACAAGACAACAATACTAGACAACCTCCACTGTGCCACTCATATGCATAATCCATAAGCAGAACTTTGTCATTGCTGAACCCAAAATTTGCCGAACCTCTGTGAGGATTCAGTTGAAACAGATTGTAGTCAATTTCCAATCTAATTGTTTGACAGAAAAGTCCGAATATTTGGGAAAAATAGATAGATCAGATTCAAAATTCAACAAATCATCGTTCTTAATATTTTTAATTACTTTCTCCAGAAAGGTTCAGTCATAATGTCAAGAATTGGCAAGATTTAGTATAATTTGGCCAAAAAAATAAAAAATGCAAAAATATCAAATTCAACTGTAAAGTTGGAAATTTTGGAAACCTTCTAATTGGATTAACTTTCCAAATTGGTTTACGAAACACTCTTTTGTAATTTTGCTGCAAACTAGAATGTTTGAAATCTTACAATTGAAGTGTGGTCCATTGACATGGTCACGTGGCATGCATATCAGCAAATGTATGACTTCCCATATGATACGACTCCTTCACACCAAAATACTTGATACTCAAAGGTTATGTACAAGAGGGATTCATATAATTCTTAACATCCCAAAATCCAGGGATCAAACTAGTTTGACAGAGATACCAGCCATGATATTCAAATTTACTACCAAAGGATATAATTCCTATGCTCATCAATCTTACTGTTTTCAGACACACTAAGCATTGAATGTTAAAGGAAAGATGATATATACAACATCAACAACTCCTTGGGATGCCAAGTGCAACACCACATGGATTTATGACATTTATGTGACCTAATTGCAATAAAGCATAGGAAAACGGAAATAAGAAAGAGCCATAAATGACAAAAACATAGTTACATACTAAGTTGAAGGAGCCACTATGCAATGAGACTAACTAGAGTAAAAAAAGGTTTGGTTTTATCAGACGTACTTGAATAGCATCTTATAAATCCTCAAAATCATAATATAGCAACAATTACATCCCATACATGTACTACTGTCCAAGTTTCTTGTAGCAGTTGACTTATTGACTCTGCTTTCACTCTTCACAGAAAAAAAAAAACCACTGGCATGATTTGGGCGTTATATGGTTATCCTGAGTCAAGACACTGTTGCTTCCTTCATCTTTCACTTCACTTGCTTCTGCTCTAATGGCCTCGCCTATGTTTAACTCACACGATATGTGGAACAGAGCAAATTAATGAAAGCAAGTGACAATAGCAAGAACTTTCTCCTGTTCAGTAACCCATGCAGGAAGAATGAATATTTCCAGAGTGAATAACATCTCTCTTACACAATTATACTAGGCTTACCTTTTAAACCGGGAAACATTTCTGAAGAGAGGAGCATAGAGCTCTCCATCATTCTTTGCAATAGGCGCATTCTCAATCTGTAATTTTGCAGCAAGGATTTCCTGGTCACGTACTGAGGACCATCGTGGCCTCTACAACACAGTGCAAACAAGTTACAAAGTAATCTCTAAAAACAAATACAAAGCCTTTGGTGAAAGGCTTGACAATCAGTAATAGAAATTCATACCATTGCACGTGAAGAACGGCGGTGCTGAACTAATAACTGGTTCATCTCATCTATGGACATTATTGATTTTGGTGGCATCTCACTTTTCATCTTCTTTGTTGGTGTTTTATCCATTATTGCATCATTATTCTTTAACATTGCAAGATCACTTTGCAACCGCACATGACTTTCATCCTTTGAAAGTCCTCTCATTTCTGCTCCAGCTGAAGATCTGTTCAGAGCAGGAGAGGCAACTACAGAGCTTACATTAGACACCAAGGTTTCTGAGGATGAGATGTTAATCAAGGGATCTACTGGAGCCAATGCAACTGGATGGGATGGAACTGCAGTCCTAATTGTTTCAACTTTCTCCAGCATCATAGCCGTATCTGCTTCTAGAACATTTTCTGCTGAAATTCCTTCGTTTGGTTCAACAAGCTGCTCCGGTGAGAGAATGTGTTCAGTTTCAGTTCCCTTCTCTGATAAAGAATTAAAATCTTGATTGCTTTGTGATTTCTCAGATGGAAAATTGTCATCTGCATTCCTATCTGTAATATGTCCAGGGTTATTTTCTTCTTGGGGCAATGCCACTGAAAGGGATGGAAGTGTAGTCCTAATTGTCCCAACTTTCTCTGGCATCACATTTGTACCTGCCTGTAGAATATTTTCTGGTGAAGTTCCATTGCTTGGTTCAACTATCTGATTTAGCAAGAGACTGTGCCTGTTTTTGTTCGCCTTTTCCAAGAGAGAATTATAATCTTGAATGTTGTCTATCACAGAATTCTCATCGACATCTACAAAATTCTCAGATGGAAAATCATCATCCCCTTTCCTATCTTCAACATGTTCATCATTATTTTCCAGGTCTTTCCTGCTTAATGTAAAATCATTCTTCGCACTTCTATTCTCTCCCATTCTTTGCCCCATTTCCCCACCCAAATTATATTTGTCAGCATTTTTTACCATGCCAACAAACAGAGTGGCATCAACTGAGTCTGAAGCTTTAACAAGGATGGAGTTGCTAACCATCACAGACTCAACAGAAGATGATCTAGATGAAAAGCTGCCCTTGTCACCTATTTGAATCTCATCCCCAGGCAATAGAGACAGAAGAGCATTTCCATATGGAAGCAATAGGGACTGACACAACAAATGAGTAATAGCCACTAAACCTACCACTAAGAGCCATCTCCTTTTTTCAATTTGGCGAAACTTTTGAAATTTTAAGAGATATTCCATGCCTTAAAATGCACTCACTACTTGCATAATACAGGATTTATCTAATCACCAAGGAAATAGAACTTCTACCTCTTCTCGCAATCCTGTACAACTACCCAAAAAACAAAATTAATAAGAAGCACAAAACTGAGATTTAAAAAAAAAAAAAAAAAGGTTCTTTCACAAGTTAATATAAAACATTGCATAAAACATATATGCTTAAATGATGTACTCAAAAGAACCAAATCACGAGTTGGTATCTGGGAAGAAACCATGGAGAAGCAGTGAAGACATGAACTCCTGACGGGAAATTAGAAAATTAGAAACAAACTGACAAATTCAGTTCAATCTCTCTCAGAGAAAGCATCATAAAATGAAAAAGTTAGTAGGAACCAGAGTGATGCATTCCAGAAGTACTTTACTTGCTTTTGGCAACAAAAATCAGAGTAATATAAACTCTCATCAGCAAGAAGAAAGAACTGTCCTTGTGAAAAGCTAACCAGATGATAATTACGATTGCAACTCAGCATAAAATTTCCATTAGAATAACAGGATTGCAATTATTTTCAGCAGCCATATTGAGAACATTGAAACAACTAATGTGTTCACAGATTATACATGCAAATACGTACACAATCATAGCAAAGCAGAAACATCTTCGAATTGCATTGCACAAACTCAAAACTCAAGCACATCCACATCCAAATAACAAAAAGAGATAATTTCAAAATTCTTCAGCATAATCATCCCAAATCGAGAAAGAAAACATGCTAACACGATAATCAAGTAAATCTATCCATATCATCTCAATTTTCGAAGTTGCTAAATCAAGCATTCCAAATTCCAAGAGATCACATGCATATACCTAAATGTGTATATACATATACATATATATATATATAGAGAGAGAGAGAGAGAGAGTAGTTACAGCAGGAAGTTGAAGAAGCAGGGAGTCCAGACATGAATGAAGCCCTAACCAAAGATTTGGGGCTTTGAATACACGAAGGAGTATCGAACTACTGCAGAATTTCGTATATAGATCACAGCACACCTTATCAGTTTCCAGATTCAGTAACAAAGCCATACTCCATTAGAATAAATTCATAATATAATATTAAAACTTACTCCTTTTTTTCTTAATTAAATAAGCAGGAGAATTTCATACCAACCAGAATTTTTTAAATTAAAATAGTAATATAAATAATATTTTAAACACAAAGAGTATTAAAATACAAAGAAAAGCTTATCGTTTCTTAATTAATGTCTCTATTTTGGACATTAGCAATGATTGTAGGGTCTTCTTCCGACAGTCTGAAGGATCTGAGAGCTTGTTGGGGGATGAAGCGACGTCGTATGCAGAAGTTCGTAAGGTATGCCCTTGAGACTCCACGGATTTACCTTGAGTGCCACTGTGACTGTCAGTAGGGGTAGGGGTAAACATTGTACCGACATGTCGACTTACACAAAAATAAATTCCTATCGGTCTAAAACCAAGTTTAAGCCCATTTAATGAAAATAATTATATTTTTAAATTCGTTCATTTAATATGAAATTTATTTAATATATAAATTGCCTGAATGACAGTGTGACTCACTTATCTCTAGTATGAACAGCAAGAGGTCAAAACAGCTAACGTGCGCCGAGGTGGGATTTTATCGGTTTCAAAGCGGTCTGGCGCTGAACCCTGTGGAGCCCATTTAATGGCTTTTGGATTCTCTACGGCGGATCTCACCAGCTGTTTGGGGTACCAAAAATAATGCCGTGCCGCCGCGGGCATCTGAATTTGATCTACGGGCTAGAACAACCGAATTTTCGGTCGTTTCTACGGTCACCTCTGGTTACAACGACACTTGTTAATAAATTTAAAAGTTAAAATCGAAATCTGATAATACAGGTCGTCCTTCCTTGCCAGAGGATCATAGTATTTTGAAGTTAAAAAAAAATTATTTTACAGTAAACAAATGAACTCACACGACTCACGAGACATAGAAATGGAATAAAAAATTAAATATTTATCTGAAAAAGAAAAAGAGGAGATGATAACAGAAAAATCATTCACTGTTCTTAAAGTAGAAAAATGCTAATTGCAGAGGAGGTGAGGTTCACCTGCTATAGCGATCATTCGATAGTTAGTGTCAAATAGTCGTAACGGTAATAAGCACTTCTTTTTAAAATATCACATTATTTTTATTCCTTCTCTCAAATAAGTGTGGAGTCCCTCCTATTAAGTAAGGACAAATACTCTACCTAACACGTAGGGGCTCCACCCTCATTTAAGAAGATGAGTATGGTTAAGAAACGCTGTAAGAACACTGAATAATTTCTCATGATAACAACATAGAAATGAAATAAAAATAAATAAATATTCATTTGAGGAAGAAAAAGGAAAGCCATTAAATAAATATTTTCTTCATTTTTGCAATTATTGTATATGTAAGAGCAATCAACTTTTTGTTGTAATTAATGTTACTCAATATAATTCGGAAGAGGAAAACGCACTTCCGATACATTTATGAAATGCGTTTAGAAATTTTAAAAAGACGTTCTGAAAATATCATAAAAACGTGTCAAAACTCTTAAGAAATGATGATGATACGCTTGGGATATTTTGCAAAAACTCTTAGAAAATCATGAAAAAACGATGCAAAAACTTGAATATTAATTTTTATATATTTTTTTCTTTAAGTTTCAACTAATTATCTATGAAATTATTTATAAATGTTTTCACTAAGTTTTCTAAAAGTCTACTTTAAATTTTATGAAAGTTTCTTAATAAGATTCTTATTAAGTTTATAGTCGTTTTTCGCTTCCTAGTGTCCCCTTCATATTTTTTAGCTATATTTTCTACTTCTGTTTCTCTTAACATTTTCCGTTTTCCCTTTTCATTTTCGTAATTGTGGTGTGGCCATAAGAAATGTTTTTTTTGGGTAGGTGTATGAGGTTAAATTTACAGAACGTTCTATATAAAGTGTTTTTTTTTCAAAAGAAATATTTGAAAAACAAATATATTTCTAAGGAATTTCATAGTCATTGTAATCTTAACCTTTTAGCTACATTTAGTGTTGAATCCCATACCGTAAATTTAAAATTTAATGACATTAGTTGGTACGTTTTACTATTGAAAATTTGTCCAGACTCTAAACTCATGTACGCCAAGTCCATTATGCAACTAAAAATTAGGTGATGAATAGAATAAAATCCGCCTTGTATTTTTTAAAAAGTCTTGCTAACTTGTACTCTCTTTTTTTTTTTTTTTAATTTCCTTATAGCACAAGTTAAACATGTATTATTAGATTGTATAAGATAGTGTGAGTCCCATATTTTATTCACACTTTTTCTATGCATTTCTGTTTTCTTATGCATTCTTAATATGTAGCTTAAAGGCACATGTTGATTTTTGTTATTTATTTAAAATATATAATAATTATATAAATTTTCTTGGACTTGGTTACATAAAAAAAATTAATTTATGACCATAAACATACCTAAAGTTTCAAAATTTTGTGGCATGTCACGCTTGATTTGACTTTACAAAAAGTAAGTGTTATACAAATTAGCTCAAGGAGTGGTATCCGGTTTTTTTCCAGTTGCCTTTTACACTTGACAAAATAGTGGACACTTGGTAACTTATAAAAGCGATGGTTGAAAAGCAGCTGATAAATCGACTGCAACTGGCATTCCTCTTTCGTCTGCTTAGATCGAAAGATGCTATGGTCAGCCGTTTTAACAGTCACTTTTTAATAGCTATGCTGTAAACTTGACACTTGTTCTAACTTTTTAATAGAAGCATGAGTAACCAGTTGCACCTGAAAAATAAAAAAGACAAAATATCAATTATTTTGAGATATAAACCCACCCACCTGTTCTTTCCTCTCTTTTCTGGTTTTCATATATCTATATCCCTTGCAAGTTTCAATTAGAAATTTCAAGACTTTTGTTTTTGTCGACGGGGATGAAGCTAAACTTACTGCCGGCAGGTATTTCATCACAATTTAACTTGGACTTCTAATTTCTTGCTCTCTCTCTCTCTCTCTCTCTCTCTCTCTCTCTCTCTCTCTCTCTCTCATATTCAACAGAAATGAAAAATAGAATTTTTACTGAAGAGCTTGTCTCCATGATCGTAATGAATATTTGCACCTCAAATTCATTAGATTTGTTAAGATAAACAAATAATTAATTAACAAATGCAACAACAATATACAAACTCTCTTTCCTCTCTCCTGCTCTTAGTTGCTCCACTAGTCATTTTTTACTTTTTAGATCAAATTTTGAAATTGCAGTCAGTAGTATGAACATCTTTTCATTGTTGGCTTGTTGTGACTTTCAATTTGTTGCCTCTTTCTCAGTCTAAAATCCAATATAAAGGAATATAAATTCTATTTCAAAAGCTACTCCTAATCTTTCGCCGAAGAATTGGTCCTTAAATTGGTTGCTTTATTTTAACCACATTACAACACATTGTTTTTTGGAGAATAAGAGGAGAATAATGAGCTCGGGATTTGTAGATTTAAATGAAGATTTTGCAGATAAATTAGTCTTGGTCGCCGGTCATGGCCTTGATAGATTAAACTAGAGTAGAAGGGTTAAGCTGCAATGAGGTTTAAATTGGTAGATCTTGCCTTTTGGCAAAGTTAAAGGATTTGGGTTGGAAAACGATCTTAGACATCTCAATTCTCGCTTTTTTTCTTTGTTTTTTTTTTTTTTTCAAATTAAACTTTGATTTATGATGAAGAAAGCATATTCTCACAGTCCCACTGTTGCGCAAGAAGAGTTGCCAGCAATGGCGCCGAAGTTGAGAAAAACCAAAATTATCTTAAACCCAAATCTGATTCACGGTGTCGGGGAGTTTTCGATGTCCAAAATATACCACTTAGGGATAAAACTAAGCCAAAGAGAAGCATTACAATTGGGACTATTCTGATTGTATTGGCAGGGTGATTTATAATGTTGTGACTGTGTTGGTGGCCGATAGCAAAGGTGATGATTGTATGTGAAAACTGTGGGAGGTTGTTGGGTTTCTAGAGTAAGAAAGAGAGATAAGATGGGTGTTTTAGAAAGAGAGATAGGGATGTGTGAAAACCTTTTAGAGAAAATAAGGAGAAGGTGATGAGCTATGAATATGGTGGTTCTAGATAGTAGAGAGAAGGTGATGGTGTGGTGGGATGTAGCTAGCAGTATACAGGGGTCGGTTCGGTTTGAATTCATAATGAACCAGAACCAAACCAATTTAGATCGATTCTCAAAATATTGATCTTGAACCGAACCATGGCCTTTAAGGAACTGAATCGAATAAACATCTTTCGGTTCCGTCTAAATCGCTAAAATTCCACATAAACTTCAAATATTAGGGCTTGTTTGGTACCATTTTAGTTTTTATTTTTTATTTTTTTTCAAAATTTTAAAAAAATAATAATTGTTTAATGTTATTTTTTACTTTAATTGTTCACAAAATTTAAAAAAAAATACCAAAAAATACCAAAATAAACACAATAGTAATTTACAAAGGTTTTATTTATAACAAAAGTTGAAATGAAACTTTTTTTTCTCCACGATGTGGGACAAATTTCAAGAAGCAGAATGTAAAGCTCTCATGTGTTTAGCTGGCACATTAAAAACAAATATCTTTATTGAAGTATTTTATCAAACAGTTGATGGGCATAAAAACGTACGATTTGAAATGAGAAAGAAAAACTAGTATTGTATATAGATATTTCAAATGTAAAACAACGGAGGGAGATTCCAAAGGATAATGTGTCAAATTGTCTGTATAATATATGTATGTAGACCTAAATAACTATAACTATATATATATATAGAGAGAGAGAGAGAGAGAGAGAGAGAGAGAGAGAGAGAGAGAGTTGCAAAGCATTGCTGGTTGTTGGATAAATCAAATAACAATTGTTATAGTTCATAATTCCTCTCAAACGTCCTCTCCAATAGGTGATACAGTTTGTTCAAGGTATGCATTGATTACGGATGTGACAGAAGGATTCGTAGTTGGTTTGGAGAATACCAATCGAGAGGATTTGCGTTGGTGCAAATCCATGATAATGCAGATTTGTACTTGGCAGCAAGATAAGTAAGGTGATTGCATCAGTTGTGTTCTTGTATCCCACATCGACTATTGAATCTGGTACATTGCTGTATATATATGTTATAAACCTTCTGACCCAGACCTTCAGCAGGACAACACAAGTGAGACTTCACAGTGAAGTTAAGTTTTTAAACCTATATATTAACAAATTACTCTCATTGCTGCGTGCTGCTCTATGCTGTCTCATTGTTTTTCTTCTTTTTGCTATTATTCTTTGAATATTGGAGGTCCCACCATTGACTATTCATCATTATAATAGCTATAGAAAGAAGTGTGTTTGTAACTTTTGTTCCATTCACGTGGGTATTGTACTGCTGTAATTTTTCTTGATGTTAGTTTATTTTAGAATATTATATGTATTTAATTATTGTGTGGTCCAATCTCTTTGCATTTATCAATTACAAATTTTTTATTTTGTATCATCCTTTTCATAATTGATGCTTTTATTCATATGATTTTTCTGTGATAGACTTGATGATTCTTGACAATCAACTTTAAAATTATATTATTGATATGTAATCCAGCAAAGAGTTTGCAAAACTATAAGGAATTGGTGATCTTATTAAAAAGTTGGTAGAACGAAGAAAGATATTGCATATCCACTAATCTATTTATTTATAAAATTAGCATTGATTTTACCAGTTGCGACTGTAACAATAGAAAGAGCTTTTTAAACAACGAAATTCATAAAAAACAGATTGCGTAATCGAATGGGGAATCAGTTAATGAATGATTGTTTGATTTTATACATTGAGAAGAATGTATTTGATAGTATTGATAATGAAGTCATTATGAAACGATTTGAGAATATGAAACCTCGTCGAGGATAATTGTAATGGTACATTTATTTATATGTTTTTTTTGGGTTAAAAACATTAACGTCAATATATTATTTTATTTCTCTCTTATTTTAGAATTGATGTTTAAGTTTTTGAATGACACCATTAACAAAAAATTTTAGAGCCGCCACTGTGACCTTCAGGACAACACGAGTGAGACTCCACAGTGGAGTTAAGTTTTTAAACCTATATATATAAGTTGGTTCTTTGATCGAGTTTAGTTGGGTTGCTACAGTTTTTAAATCATCTAACTCGGAACCGAATAAAAAAGATCGGTTCTAGAGAAATTAGAATCAGAACCGAACCATGACTCTAAAAAACCAAATCAAACTAAACCAAGATGGTCAAATTCGATGTGGTTCTTGGTTTTGTCATGTTACTTGTCCACCCCTAGATGTAGCACTAATTTTGGCTAGTGAGAGAAATGGTCTTGTGAAAGAGGGAGAGCTGTGAGAATGGATGGCCATGATGATTTGACCGAGCTACGATGGAGGGTTTCCAGAGTGAGAGAGAAGGCACAGAGAGGCATTGTCGTTCAGAGGAAGAAACTCCTTTTTGTAGGCTCCACCTACCATTTAAGCATCCATTCAATTGTATTTTTGGTAACCAAGTGTTCCCGCTTGCTTAATATTAGTAGATCATATGTGTCCCAAATTAAAGGAGCGATGGTCCTTCCGCAACTGATAAAGAGATTGCCCTTAGCATTGCCCACTTAAATTAGGGATTAAAGGGTCATCTTACATCATTGTTGAATAATGGCACAGTATTGTTTCTGCTAAAAATTCAATGAACTTGAATTTAATGACCTTAGCTTTTGCTCCTTCATTGGGATTCATGGTTGACCAAGAGCCTCAACCCATGGTAGCATAATTCTTTTACATTTTTTAAAGTCCCTCCAATTTATGTGGTTATTTTTAATAAATAAACAAATCCTGAGTTTATCAAGAATATTTCAATAATTTTTGAGTTATTTTTAAATATTTTGAATAATTCTCACATTTTTCTGAAGTTCTTGAATTATTCGAAATCTTGAAGTGAGCAAAGCTCAGAAAACCAGAGTTAAACGCATTGTGAGGCCTATCCAGCAACCGAAAATTCTTACCCATAGTCTAAACTAGGCCTTTACTGAAAATTGAAGAATCTAAATACGACCGATAGTGCAATATCAATTGGCAGTGTTGTTTGTTCACGAATACTTGAGCCATCGAATTCTGCTGAACATAAATCAAGTGTCATTCAGTTTAAGAAAACTTAGTAACCTGGAGAAAGGAAAAATTACAAGAAGGGAAACTTATTTTCCTTTTCAATTTCCTTCGATTTTCCTTCCTCTTTCCTTCGCAATAGTTATCCTATTATTTCAACAAGGGAAAGTGACATACCTTTCACTTCCTTTTCATTTTCTTTACAAAACCAAACAGAGGAAAAAATTCACTTTCCCTACAATTTCACTCTCACTTCCTTTCCCTTCCTCTCTCTTTCCCTTCCACAAAGTTCCAAACAGGCCTAAAATGTTGGATCACCTAGTACCTGAGAATCTAAGGAGACACTGCAAAGGTAGTACTGAATGGTTTTTTGCACTGCAATAAGACTTGCTTTCTGTGATGTGAGCTGATTTTCTTGTTGTAGAAGTATTCAAATCCCCACAATTCTGTCACACTGTCATCTAGAGTTTTACCTCGAAAACTCTGTTGTACCAAACCGAGTGAAGGATCATATAAAACAAGTCATACTTCTCTGGCTTCTTGTGCCAAAGAAAATGCTGCTGCACCATCTTCACTCTTTGCTGCATTTCAAGGTACTTCTCTTCTGGAATTGAGAGAAGTATATTCCTCAAATTTGGGATATCGTCCTCTAAAATAAACACGGAAAATGCCTCCCAATTCAGTACCTCAAAGAATGGAGGCACATAATTGTCTGATATGATCACCGGAACACACTCATAGTATATGGATTCCACCACCCGGGGCGTGTGGACTTCATAACCCCTTGCACAAATGCAATACTTGCTGCTTTTCATGTACTCCCTATATTTCGTTTTACCTTCAATATCACGAGGCATTGGGCCAAAGATCTTCATGTCGGGTTCTTTATTCTCCCAATACTGTAGCAGAATAGGACGAAGATAACCATGCATGCCCCCCGCGAAGAAGGCTAGAATAGGTCTCTCTGAAGCGGGTTTTCCTCCAAGATCTTTTTGTGGGTCCTGTGAAGTACGGACATTTGTCACTGGCAAAGATATGTCCTTGCCTATTCTGAAGCCTCTGGCAACATTGGCATTGCAAAGAGCTCTGATGCAACTCCCCATATTCTTCCTTGTCATCCGAGGTGCCTGCAAAATTCTGGTTTTTTTCATTAGGAAACAGTCTAGTACTTGGTATATCAACTCAAATTGAAATTATGTGTGGCTGTATTTGGCTTAGACTTGGCATGCAGATGGTAGGACAGCTTCTGATGCTTCATAAAATTTTCAATTTTTCACAGAAAGAACAAACAGCAGGTATGTCAGGGGCGTTATACAATTTGGAAATAGTATATACCTCTGACCAAAATATTTCCAAAAAGTTTTACAACTCTGAAAGGGAAATTCCTACTCTGCAGCATCCCATTTAAGTCTCAAGTGAAAAGCATGGCGGGTTGGCTTATGGCTTGGAAGTTCAACTTGTTTTAAGTGCAGAATGTTCTATCTATTTCTAGTATTGATAAGGCCTTTGCCTAGAAGGAGCTGCAATATATAGGAAGCCAATAGCTCTCAGACACTGCTGAATTAAAACTTGAAGAGTGAGTTTTAGTGAGATAAAAAAGAAAAAAGATACTTAAGGCATTAGAAGCAAACCCAATCATGACAAGCAACAAGAAAATGATCTGCTCCTCCAGCTCTATTCCAAAAACGATATTTTCTGGCAATAATGTCACTGTAATTCTTTAGATATTTCTCCAAGTCCTTCTGGCTGGCAAATGTATCTTGATGAAGAAAACTCCTTAGAATTAGTGAACTAAAAGGTAAATAAAACAAGTGAGCTTTTCGGGGGTCCCTCACAACAAATTGTTTATGTCCCTCTATCAATTTCATGAACCATCCTTCAGAAGCATAGATTCCCCTCAATTTTGGCTGATGGAATATTGGCTTTTCTCCTTCCTTGTAGATATAAACTTTGAGCATGCGGTCCATCAACTCATAACTCCTGCAATTATTATCGAATGGAAGCATAAAAAAAAAATCCATCTATTAGGTCTACTAAGTTGTCTAATTGGCTGACCTTTTTTTTTTTTTTTTTTTTCCTCCCAGAAAAAAAAACTATGAAGGCACATCAATACATGGTCTTCTTCTAAATGTTTTGTCTAACAATTATTTTTCCCGTGGAAGAAACACACTATTATTTTTCCTTGTTAAAATACTGAATACATCTAACCTGGATAGTTTTATAGAAAAATGAAATATAAGTATTTGATCCTACAAGCATGTGAATGTCGTAGCTACTAGCCTGAACATACACGTGGAAATTAGTCATGTATTAAACCATTCAATAGAAATGACAATATGTTATTACATAATTAAATACAAGATCCTGAAACACATGCAATCATAAACTGGGAAAAAGTGTCTTCTATGAGTAAAAAGGAATTGACAATGGAAACATAAACCTTGTGCTCCCCATATTATTCTTGCATCACTACCAGAATCTTCCATCACTATAATTTATGATTGGTGATAAAGGTTTTACCTTGGCTCTCTACCTAACTCCCCCTCTTATATTGTCTGTGGCAAAGTTATTGCCTATGCTTCTCGTGCGGTAGAGCAAGAAATGTTTAACCACTAGTTGCACGGTAATGCAATACCTCAAAAATAGTTTGCAAGTGATCATCTCAGGACAATATATACCACAAACTATTCACAACCAACAAAAATATGATTGTGTATTAATATATCTTTCAGGATAAATGGGCTTACCTTTTAAACATGGAAAAATTTCGAAAAAGAGAAGCATAGAGTTCTGGGCTGTTCCTTATAATAGGCGCATTCTCAATTTTTAATCTTGCAACTTGAAGTTCCCGATCACGCGGAGAAGACCACCGTGGCCTCTGTACCAGTACATAAGAAGTCAACAATCTAAAATACATTAATCTATCCTCATTGCTCAAACAGAAACCATAAAATCCAAATCCATACCATTGATTTGGAAGAATCAGAACTCTGAAGCAATAAAATATTCATATGGGATATTGATGTTGACTTAATCCTCCTCTTGTTTATAATAGAATTGCCAGCCACCATGGAATTATTGCTCCAAGAAGCTGAAAAAGTTTGCAACAGCTCATTATTTGTATTCTTGGACTGGGTTTCCATAAGTTGTGTGCCATTGATTGCTGAAGATATTTTTCCTGTAATAGATGACAGTGGAGTTCTTGAATCTGCATCCATGTTTGCTGTCTCATTTGTAAAGATTCTTGGTGACACGAGTCCAATGGACTCAAAACCAGATTGATTGTGAACCTCCCCTGGTATAGGAAAGGTGTTGACCTTTTGGGTTTTGTCAAGTGCAGAATTTCTGTCTGATTCCTCAACGCGTCCCATGGGACCAAGTCCAAATTCGATAACCATTTCCCGAGTAGAGCTAGTATCTGTTTGTACGACATTTCTCATACTCAAACTCTTATCAAGGTCCAATTTGCTCTCAGATGTAATCTCATTGAGTGATTGTCCATCCCCATCTATTTCAAAAGAATTATCGATCTCTCCATCATCATCAGAGAGGAAATCATAGTCTTTCTCCATGCCTTCCATTTCAGTTTCATGCCCAGCCTTGTCCTCAGAATCAGAAGCCATTGAACTATTAACAACACTATGAACTACATCAGTATTAGTAACTTCTGAACCACTTAAAAGGGTGGCACTTCCAACTGTCACAAAAACCGAACCCTTAGTTGCATGTGATATAGTTGATATATAGTTTTTGTAGGGAAACACTAACAATTGAAACAGAAGTACAATAGCAACTATTATTCCTATGATCAAGAGCAGTCTCCGGATTTGTACATGATACAACCTTTGAAATTGAGCTCCAACTTCCATATTGTAAGTTAGCAATGATCAATGAACCATCTTACGTACACTCTGGTGGCTGGGAGATCCAATAACTGAATAGTCAACCCATCTCCTGAAAAAGGAGTTGCAAAGAATATGAAGAGTTTACGTCTAACAAACAGCACTTAGATCTACTTATTAAAAATTCTATATTCAGTTTGTGACCTTACAGAGAAAAATTGAACAATGAAATGTTTGGTTTCCATTAGGTCTATTACAGATGGAAAATTACAAGAAAATTTCCAGGACAATCCCAAGGCGACATAAAACAGGCCTCACCTCATGCCTTAGACCCACTTAACAAATACAATATAAACAACAATTTCTAGAGCAAATCCAACGGGCAACATCCACACATTCTTATTCCATTTCATCAACCTTGAAGTTTTCTCAATTTCGTGTTATATATATTTCACATGTTCCCGCCATCATACTAGTTTATTTTGATGTCCGAAGAATTTTTACCATGCTCATCTTTCATATTCAAGAAATATCTAACCAAGTTTTTGCTAATTGAGTAGTAAAATCGATAGATTTTTTATGCATACGAATAGGATTGTCTCGACTAATTTCGACTAATTTCGGATATACAGAAGTGGTTCTGCATTCAGTAAAGAAGATTACCTAGAATCTCTTCAAACACCAAAGAGTCAAAGACAAGTAAGTACCTTTTTTTTTTTTTTTCGGTTTTCCAGAAGTACATGTGAACCCATGAAATTCCAAAACTAGGCAATGAATGGAACCCTCCAGCAAAATATATTTTCTGCAAAAATTTTTCCTACTCCAACCACGAAAAAGGGATATCCGTTGTAAATATGCATATTTTCTAAAGCTATTCTGGTGTTTGGTTGAGGGGAAAAACGAGGTCAACAAAGGAGAATTTTCCCCGGAAAATTTGGTAACAAACACGCAAAAGATGATCAATTGCAAGAAATGTACAACTACCAAACAGTAAGAGCTGATTTACCTGAGAAGCAGAAAAGGAAATCGAGTCCTTTTGCCTCAAGGAGACCTCTCTAAGGTCGAAAAATGAAGACCCAGTACAGAGACTGAAGAGCTCAAGCTACAATAATGGCAGAACACAACCACTGAATTAATGGTATATTATATCCTTAATAATGAAGAGCAACCAAAAAAAAAAAGGCGGAGTTCTTTACTCCTTGGGGGTACTTTTTGTAACAAACGAGACCAAGTTGGGCAAGAGTGAAAAAAAGCTCCGGCGGAAAATTGCCGACGCGAGACATATACGACGACGTTCCATGAGGATATTACTAACGACTGGATATGTTTTTTTTTGCTGAGAACTAACGACTGGATATTAATTTCTTTCCAAGACTGCCCTTGAGATTTTGAACTATTTGCTGTCTGCCAAGGGTTTTTCTGCTTACGGTGAACTATTTCAGAGCTGAGTTCCGCACCAGTAATGTCCTCCTCTGGTGAGATAGATCGACGAGGGACCCTAAAACTCTAATCCTTCAGACTTTGGTAACATCAACTTCAGTTGACAACGGTTAGAAGTGATTTCAGAAATGGCGTTGAAAATTATTCAATTCCCAACTTTCGCGCCGCCGAACCCAACGCACCACCGCCCCGCCACTGAAGTCCGCTTCTCGCGGTGGAACAACGCCAACGCCGAGAAGTTCATCCCCCACGAGCGCAACCAGAAAGAAAATGAAGACGAACTCCGCCTTGTCAAGCGCTTCAACTCCGCCGACAGAATCGCCAATCTACGTGACAATGCCACCAGCCTCACCACTGACACGTTCAGGTCCACCGGAACCCCTTCGACGCCCTCTCGCCCTTCGATTCCTGGCAAAGCTTCGAAGTATTCCAAAAACCCTAGAAACCCCAGACACACCCACCCGGCGTTTCGCCGGTTTACGAGGGTTGTCAATGTTCCGAGCGAGGCCAAAGAGGCTGAATCCGGCGTGAAAGTCCGCGACGACGGCGTTTCGTATGTTCTCCCTGATGCTCCTTTTGCATTCCAGTATAGTTACACTGAGACACCAAAGGAGAAGCCTTTAAAACTGCGTGAGCCGCCGATTGCGCCATTTGGCCCGAGCACGATGCCGCGGCCGTGGACAGGGCGGAAGCCGCTGCCGCCAAGCAAAAAGAAACTGGATTTTGATTCCTTTCGGCTACCGCCGCCGCACAAGAAGGGGGTCAAGCCGGTGCAGGCGCCAGGGCCGTTCTTGCCGGGGTCTGGTCCCAAATATGTGATGTCGAGAGAGGAGATATTGGGGGAGTCATTGACGAAAGAGGAAATTGAAGAGCTGGTTAAGGGGTGTATGAAATCGACGCGGCAATTGAACATGGGTATGCTCTAATTCACCTATTCGTTGTGTATACCATATATAAATATATATGTATTCTTGGTTGTGTTATAGACTTGAGTTTGTGGGTTTAGCAGAGGCTTGTGGTTTGTATAATTTGAAAATGGGTATGCCTTATTAAATTGATTCTGTCTTATTTGAATCTGAGTTGCATTGCATTCTCTGCTGATTTAATGAGTAATCTCTGTGAATTGTATAATTTGATTCTTTGAATGTGGGTGTGCTATACTCAACGATTCTGTTATATTTTCATCTTAGAAACAGATGCCTTTTTTCATTGTTGTAATGAGTAATTAATGTGAATTGGCACAATTTGAATATGGGTTAGCTACAATCAGGGGCAGTTTTCAGAAATGTTTTGTTTGCAGGTTAATATAACGAGTTCTGCTATGGATTTGTATGCCTTCCTTTATTAAACTTGTTGAGTAGTAAAGGATTCACTTTATTTGTTTTTCCCATGCGATGGTTCACTTTTTAGGAAGAGATGGCTTGACACACAACATGTTGGATAACATCCATGCACTTTGGAAGCGGCGGAGGGTGTGCAAGATAAAATGCAAAGGGGTGTGTACAGTTGACATGGACAATGTGCGCCAACAATTAGAGGTTGGTCTCTCCAATTTGCATTGTTTTCGGCTTCTCTTTTTCCCCAAAAAAAAAAGGTTGCACATTCTTTCCCTTTTGTCATTTTACGTTGGCTAATGTGGTAGATGCAGTATAGGTACTCTTTCTAAGAGCTCAACTTAATTCTTGATGCACCAAAGCTAGTGTGAGAATACATGCTATTTCAGGGGTTGGCATATTTGCATGTGTCTACCCCAAGGAATGCTTGGACACAAGTTATTTATTAAAAGAAAAGCATGGAGTCTTGTTGTTGGAGAAGTAATCATTCATGCAGCATGTGTGTAAACTTATATTTTTTTAGTTTTGTGTTTCACTAGGACAAGCCTGAGTCTTCCTAAAAAATTTCATGCAGGAGAAAACGGGAGGGAAAATCATATATAGTAAAGGAGGAGTCATATACCTTTTTCGTGGCAGAAATTACAACTATAAATCTCGGCCACGCTTTCCTCTTATGTTGTGGAAACCAGTTACCCCTGTATATCCAAGGTTGATCCAAAGGGCCCCAGAGGGCTTGACATTGGAAGAAGCAAGTGAAATGCGCAAGAAGGGGCGCAAACTAACACCAATATGCAAGCTTGGTATGCTTACCTCTATTCTTCTAAGTGCATGTACATGAAGAGATGAAAATTTTCCAGATTTACCAGAACCATACTGATAACGACAGTTTTACATCTTATAGGGAAAAATGGTGTTTATTGTAACCTATTACAAAATGTCAAAGAGGCATTCGAGGCATGTGAGTTGGTGCGAATTAATTGTCAAGGGATGAACGGAAGTGACTACCGTAAAATAGGTGCCAAACTCAAGGTATGGTAAAGTTGTTAGAAATGTATTTGTTATATCACCATGTTTATATAAGCCACTTCATTAATTGCAGGATCTTGTTCCATGTGTGCTAGTCTCATTTGAGCGTGAACACATACTCATGTGGAGAGGAAGAGATTGGAAGTCGTCCCTCCCAAAAATGGAAGATGATTCTGACACAAAGAATTCAAAAGCTGATGGTGAAGGCCAAGTAATAACTGCATCATCCATTCCAAAGTCAGAAGAGCATACAAGTCTCTCAATGCTCAGCACAAATACCTCTCCCATGTGTGGTGATGATGTGGTGGAAGTCGGAGGCAAGGGTGCAATCATAGAAGTTGAGGATCATTTACCTAAAGTAAATGATATGTCTTCTCTAGTTTCTGGTTCAGTGTCAAATATGAGGAATATTTATGGAAGTGAAACGGCATCAACACTGTCTGGCTGTGTTGGTGATGATTCTGAACCTTTAACTGGGAGCCATGCAAGCAAAACCATATCAGATGACTCTGATAATAATGAGTCAACTGCTATGTCAGAGGGATATGAAATCAGCCTTGAAAGCATTAGCAGCACTGGAGATCAGCTAAAACCTTCGTCTGTGGTTCCTCCAACTTGTAACAAGCCTCAAGATTCATCAGAAACGTTGCAAAATCTGAGTGATCCGACAAGGTTGAGTTCACCTTGGACAGAGGGGGTTCTAGTCCTCTGGAAGGAAGCTATTGAGAGTGGGACTGCAGTTGTTTTGGATTATTCTAATCTGGATTCAGATGTTGTTTATAGGAGGGCAGTTTCTCTTGCCCAGTCTGCTCCACCTGGGCCTGCTTTTAGGCGCCGGCCTAGGAAGGTGGCAGTTCAGAAACATGAGAGGCAAAAAACTGAAGATTTTGGGGTTGAAGAAGTTATGATAACATCAGAGAAGGGAGGAATTCAAAAGAAGAGATCGACAAATCAAAGAATAAATGATATAAAAGAAGATTATCTAGATGTGGCTCCACAAGGGAGCCTGAGAGTAGATGAACTTGCTAAGCTACTATCTTAATGCTTATGCTCAAACTTCAGAGATGAAATTATCAATGCCTGTTCTAGGTTCACTGTCATACATGTAGCTTCTGATTTTTCTTGTATATATACAGACATTGCATATTATTAACATTGAATCTTTATTATTCTGTGTGTTGCATTGGCCATAATTTCTTAACTTGCCTTGGCTTCTGATGCCAGCAGCCATTTAAAGTCTGGCATATTGCCTTTGCATGAAAGGGTATAAGTTCAGCGCTGTTGAAAAGCTTATGAACACGGTACATCAAATTTAAATAAAAATGAATTTATCATAAGCTTATGAACAGTGATACACGACATTTAAATAAATTTGCATTGATCATACATATTATCCTAATCTTGATCAAATTTTGTCGTGTAGAACCAGCAGTGGGGAATGGAGGAGGGATTGAATGAAGATGAGTAGAGGGGGGAAGGGACGGGAGTGGAAGAGAAAGAAGAAGAAACAGGGGTGGAGGCCTGTGCAAAAACCTTGGTTCTTAACTATGCCAAAAATTCTAATGGTTCAACAACACCCAATAAAATTATGAAATAATTTCCTAAATTTAGAAAACTTGTAATTAGATCCATTTAAACTTATAATTCTAAATACACTACCCTCGGTTGTAGGTTCAGCTGGGCCTCCTTTACAATTCTCTGAATAATCACTTCAGATGTGTCTCCTCGAAAACCAGTGGTTTTATAACAGAGGATGTATCAACCCCACTGGAACTTGCTTTATTCCTGGCAGGAGCAAGAAGATGAAGCTGCTCATGATGGCAATCAAGGAAAATCCCAGATGAAGAATTTCACCTTTCTAATTTCCCAAATTATTCAGAATAATTACAGAATAAGAATTTTCAATTCCCTAATGCATAAACTAGTTTCTGATCTAAAAAAAGTCTAAAATTTCTCTGAAGTTATAACTGAATACTTGTCGAATCCCCAATTTGTTACTACAGTTTTGTGCTTCTGCTTGGGAATTTCAGACTTGCTGCTGCTGCCCGGGCTTTCCATCATCATCAGTGGGCTTCTCATCATCATTAGTGCAGACATATTTCTTCCAATACCAGTGATTTTGAAACAGATAATGTATCTCCTCTATTGGAACTTGCTTAGTTTCTGGCAAGAGGAAGAAGACGAAGCTGCTCATGAGGAAAATCAAGCATGCAAAAAGCAAGAAGATGCCATATTTGAGGTGGCAGAGAAAAAAGAGGAAACCCTGCGCAATCAGAGCAGTGAAGATCATATTGACACAGACCACCATGCTTTGGCCGGCTGACCTTGTCTCCAATGGAAAGAGCTCGCTCGGAACTAACCATCCCAGAGGACCCCATGACCTTCCATAAGCCAAGACGAACAAGCAAATTACAACGACAAGGAAGATCCCGATGTTTTCTGGAAGCGTAGCTCCTTGTCCGAATTTCAGAGCCAAGGTAATCCCCACAGCCACCTGCAGAGATGATCAAGCATTCAAAAGTAAGTATTCCAACCAGTTTAAAACATTGCATTTTTCAATCTTGTAATGTGAAGTTTTACCATGCAAATTATCATTTCAGCGCCAGCCTCCAGGAAGAAAGCTCTCCTGCCAAACTTGTCAACTAATGCCATTGATATCAATGCAGCCACAACAAGTGCTCCACTTGAGAAGATAGCTGAATATAGAGATGCTTCTGAGCCGAAGCCCAAGCTCTGGAATATTACCGGAGCATAGAAGAGTATGGAGTTATTTCCAGTGAGCTGTTGGAAAGCAGGGATCCCCAAAGCACCAAGTATCAACTGTGGGCGATTCTTTCGCTGGAGGAGATTCCTGAACGGGTGTTTTATGGCCTGTGCTGCCTTGCTAGCATCAAGAAGATCAGCAAATTCTGCATCAACATTCTTGGTACCTCTAACTTTCTCTAATACTCGTCTACCTTCTTCTATTCTGCCTTGCTCCACAAGACTATTGGGGGTCTCCGGGAGGAAAAGTCCACCAACAAACATTAAAGTTGCCGGGACTGTGGCTAAACCGAGGGATAATCTCCATCCCCAAGGATGGATCTTACTTGTCCCATAGTTAATGAAGTTTGCTATGACAATCCCTACGCAGGTTGTCAGCTGAAACAGTTGGTTAACTGCTCCTCGGATTTTTGCCGGTGCCATTTCTGAAAGATACAAAGGGACTGCCTGTAGAACAAGAACAAGGAAAAACAAATGTGATATTGTGAATATGAGGAATTAAGCTGATCATGAAGATTTGTGTGTTTGGGCTTACTTGGTTGCCAAATCCAATGCCAAAGCCAAGAAACATTCTACCAATGATCAGCATTGCAATATTCCTTGCTGAGGCATTAACAACTCCTCCTAAGAAGAAACTGACTGATCCCACAAGGATGCTGATTCTCCTGCCTTTCTTTCTAGTTACGGTTGAAGCTACGAATGTTGAGACAAGGGCTGCAAAGTAGAGAGAGGAAGTGAAGAGGGTGAGGATCTGGTTGTCATATTTACAGTAATCTGTCTCTTTTAGATTTGCTTGTTTCCTTCTGTACACTTTTGGGAAGAATTCCTTCAAAAAATCATCCATGGAAGTCACTCCGCCTGCAATCAATGCCGAAAGTTCAATTCATGTATTGCTTTTCAAATATGTGTAAGAATGAAAAATGATGGTTTTAATGGAAAAAAAGGTTCAGAATGTGCAGCTCTCAAGCATCCATGAGTGATCAATATATTGCAAAATTTACAAACGACACTGCAGGCACTCTAATTTTCATTTTCTCTCTCAGCAATATATGATTATTGTGGGGAGTCTGAAGCACTTCCTTTTACTTGTTTAACAGCCTGTTTGGAGCTTGAGGAAAGTGAGGGTGAAGGAAAGGAAAAGAGCAATTTACTTCCTCCATTTGTGTCTCAGTTTGGGAGGGAAGAGAAAAAAAGTCTAAAGAAAACTAAGGGAAAGGAAATTTTCTTTGATTTTTCCGTTTTAATAGTCTATTCTTTTGTTTTCTTTTTTCTTATTTCTTTGAATTTCAAAGGGAAATTTCACTATCTTTGCAAAACCAAAGAGAGGAAAATAACAATTTTCCTTCAATTGCTCTCACTTCTTTCACCTTCCTTTCTCTCTCTCTTTCTCTTTTACAAGTTCCACAGAGTTTGTTCTATAAAAAACAATAGGGAAAACTTGCATGCAATTAAGTCATGAAAACTCATTCCAGTTTTTCTTCTTGCTGCTAAAAGAGAAGTGATAACAACAAAAAGGTAAATACCTAAAAGACAAAACTAGATGGTTTTGAATAAGAACTTTCTTCTCAATAAGGTATCTTGTCTAGGTGTGTCCAGAAGCTTTGGATCCACTGATTCGGCGAAGGCTCAAATCCCGTCAAGGCCTTCCCATTCCTCCAATTACCTTGTATTAACAAAAAAAAAAAGTATCTTTTCTGATTTCCCCCATTTTTCTCGGGAAAACTCTCCAGAGAAAGATCAATCCCCTACCATTTTGGTCAAATCAAAATGCAAATTCTCATTACCCATTGTTGTTATGGAACTCTGGCTTCAAAATGTGGTGATGGCTATATATATATATATATATCAATGATATTGATAAGTATCATGCATCAGTCTACCCAAATACTTCAAAGAGTAATGTCCAACACCCAGGTCACAGACTATATTTTTAATCACAAAACCTATATCACCCACATCATCAAAATGGCTTAACTTCATCATAAAACGAAGGAATCAAGAAAAACTCACCAGAAACGCCAAGATCATAACCAAACAGAGACCCTCCTAGAGCTGCAACAACACAAGCAAAGATGAAATAACCAGTGATCTTATGCTCATAAAGATGAGCCCTTTTCCCATTCCCTCCGTCACCAAATGCTGCGCCTGCCATTGTTCAGCACCTCCAAAAGATCTCTCTCTCTCTCCCTCCCTCTCTCTCTCTCTCACACACACACACACACACACACCAAAGCCTATATACATGTGTATCCAAAAGACAGTGAGAGGGGTTCAAAGAAAGAAGCAAGAGTTAATTATACGTATATGTATATATTGCATGGTGAGATAACTATATTTTATTGGGGATAAGTTTGATTTATCCTATCTTGCAAAGAATGCGGGAATTTGAATAGCCATAGTAGCATCGAACTACATCTTTCACCCAACAAGGTCTAAGATAAAAAATAGTGGTTTTTTCTTAGTGGTACGGTAGTATTAGTTACTATCGCATTTAAGCTTTACTCCTAATAAAAACGGTACCTAAAAACAAGTGTATTATCTTCTCACTTAGATCTCTTTTTTTTTTTTCTTATCTAGAAAATTAGGGCTGGTCTCACCCTCTATTGTGGGTGTGCAAGGGGAGCATTCACACCATTGAGTTAGTACAACTTTGACTAGAATCTAGATCAACTATTTCATTAATTCATATTAAGTATCTAAGTTTATCTTTGAAAAAAAATCTAAATTTACATGTAACATTTACCATTGGTTAATGATCAATACTAGCATGAGGTCTTGAAAGAGGATTCGGTAAAAGTTCGCCTCAATTACATGGATGGAATAGAGATTTTCAGCTCAATAATTTAAATATCTCAAAACTTTATTTCAAAATTAAATATAAAGGTATAAGATGATGTCAACTAAGTTAAGGGATTTTAAACCTCTGGAGTTCTTTGAAGTGTCGAACTCTCACAAATTTGTCCATTGATTTTTAGATTTATGTTATGTTTGGATTTCAGATTTATCAAGAGAAAAAAAAGAAAAGAAAATGATGAATTTTAAATTATTACGTATTTTCTTTTTATGTACCTTATACATTCTCTCACAGCAAGATATAAAAATGTAATTTTTTTATATTTTTTGTTTTTCTTTTTTCTTACAAATTCGGAATCCAAACACAACATTAGCGATATATTGACTTTCCACGAATGGATTGGAGAACATCTTTAAAGGGTAAACAATCATTTAGTCCCTCCAACTTTGCTTCAGATGTCAATATCATTCATGAACTTTGATTTCTTTTTTTAAGCCATTCAACTTTTAAAAAAAAATCAATGTGGTCCAGTTTCAAATAAATACGAAAATTAAATACTAATTATATTTTGACTTTCTAAACTATAACTTAATATACTTTTACCCTCATTCAACTAAAGATCGTTACATTTTTCACTATTATAAAATTTAAAACTAGGGATTTATTTAGTCAAAACTTTATACTAATATCTAAAGCAAAGTCAAAAAAAATAATTTCTGGCTATAAAATATTATAAATCATCTCATAATACTCAAGAAAATAGCTAAAATGATCCATAAAATATTACTTTTATAGACCACCAATTATTAGCCTTGACAACATCAATGAGATTTTTGAAACTATGCATTTGTTTACTATGGACCCAAAAAAATTATATGATATTAGATCAGAAATGCAAAAAGGGGTCAATTTATTTTTTGTTCTTTTTTGTCAATAATATTAATAAGAACTTAAATTCTCATGGTTTAGGAGATAAAATATAACTACTTTTAGTTTAGTAGGTAAAGTGAAATTAAATTATAGTTGAGAGTCAAAGTGTAATTAATTTTTAATTTTTCTAACTTAATTTAAAATATTGGACCACATTAACTTTTTTTAAAAGCTGGAGGGCCAAAATAAAAAAATCAAAGTTCGGAAATAACACTGAAATCTGAGATAAAGTTGGAGAAACTAAATAATTGTTTACTCTTTTTTAAAAGACACGTATGGAGGTACTGTTTTGCATATGAATCATATTGTATGCATATGTTATGTACACATGATTAGATGTAAGTGGATATTGAAATAGTTTTTTTGAAAAAAGAGAAAAAAAAAAACTTCGACCGCTAATCCATTTGGATAGAGTTGAGGAAGATTGGTGTTTTACTTGAATTCTAAAACTTAATGTTTGATGAGATTTGGGAATTTAACAAATTGGCCCTTATCCAACAAACCATATGAGTTGTAAAAGAGTTATTTACGTTTTTTTTCCCCAGAAAAAAAAACAGTAAATAACTCTTTTCCTAAGATCTCACAGTTTTCTCTATGCTAATTCAAGCACCACGACCCCTCACATCGTGTAAAAAAAAAGGACCTCAATTTGGAGTTGGGACGAATTGTTTTTAATTGCTTTTTGGGTTATTCAGTTAGGGGTATTCAAACAAGTTATGCGCATCTTGACTAAGCAATTGTCATTTGTTAAATAGCCAAAATGGATTGAATGGAAAATAAATATAAGAATAGTACAACACAAGTAGAATTTTTATATAGAATAGTATGTCTGTTAGTTATTCTTTTATTTCAAATCAAAATATTTATTATTTTAATTCATAATCTAAAAGATCAGTACTACATCTCTCTGATGGAGTTTTCTGTATAAAAATTCTTTTAAAAATAAAATTTCCTATAATTGACAAGTTTCAATGCTTGGTACATGGCATTTTTTTCCTTAAAAATTTTAAATTTAAAATCTTTTAGGTACTATCAACTTTTTAGAGTCACTTTTAAGATTTTTGACCTGAAAACTACTCACATTGTGGGGGATAAGAGAACCTAGGATTAGACGAGGTGCGACTAAGTTGGCTTGGACACCTGATTATCACAAAATTATTATTTTTTTTCTTACTCCCCTTTTATTGGGGGGCATGCAATTGAGATGGACGGTGGAAATTATGTAAGTTATGCAATGCTAGTGGCGGCACGGAAGGGGTTGTGAAAGTCATGCATGTTGGGTGTGCCCTGAAGTTGGAGGGTTGGAAGCCCATGCAAAACGACACACTAATTAAGGGATTGGACAACAATTTTAAATAATTGTTTTTCAAACTTTTTTTTTATAAAAATATCACATTTGCATTTCTGAAGACACCATATATGAAAACCAAAACCAAAACAAAAACAGCGACAAACGAAAAGGGTCTCATCCAGTAGGTTCCAGAGCATAATATTTAGAATACTTGCAAGACTAGTCAATCCTATTTCAGTCACATGGTAAGTCTTTTTCTTGTTTTTTTTTTTTTACTCTCACTTTATGAATTAACAATCTTGCGAATTCTTTGGAAAAAAAAAAAAATGGTATCTTGGCCTATGATTGTAGAATTGTTTATGTACTCACATCAAGACTATAGCATTTGGATCCATGGATTTGAAACCAATGAATTTGATCCTAGTCATGTGAGGATTGTGCCTTAAAATTAAATTTGATGACTTATATTTAGATATCAAACAAATTAGATGGAAGTATTTAGGGGACTTATTAATGAGTGGTATGAAAGGATAAGGTCAAAGACTTGAAAAGGATTTAATCAAAATCCGAAGTATTCTAGTTGCACAAGAATATAATAAATATTTAGGAAAAGTGCTACATAATTCCATTTCTCAATTCTCCTCTTATTATAATTTTTTGCAATTGTTAGGAAGCTAGCCTATTTTTATAAGGGTATAACCATATTACAGAGAAAACAAGTTCTTGCTTGCTGGGTGTTTCTCAATTGCTTTTGCCTACAATTTAGTAATTACTTTTTTCAATCCTAGGCACGAGCAGGGTTCCATATGAATTTATTAACATGAGTCCCATAAATATTAGGACAATGTATAGCCGTATTCAATTTTTTATTCAAAAAAAATACCATACACAATCCCCTTTTTGTTGCATTTTCTCCGTCTTAGTACCAATGCTGTTGTTTGCTAAAAACACCTTAATTTGAAGAAATAGATTTGAGTTGTTATTTGAATTCTAAAAAATTATTCACTAAAAGATAATAACAATATGAAAGGCATGGTATTTTCAAGTTTTTCGTTGTTTTCATTTCTCCAAACACGAAAAAACAAGAACCAAAACTAAAGTGGCCGCAAGCACAAAATTTGCTAGTTAGTATATGTTACGATGGATGCAAACCACAAAAGGTAACATTTGTCCCATTATAGTTCGGGCACAAAATGAAAAGTAGGACTCATCATGGACACAAGTCCCATTTTTGTGTACAGTTGTGTAAATAAATAAATTTTATATTCCCATTGATTAAAATTAATTCTCTTTCCATTAATTATGAACTCACATTATGTTTGAAAAAAGCCAATGATCAGATTCATCCCTATTAAATTGAGATATAAGATGTTTTATTATATCAGTAACATGAATTTATAATTAATAAAGAGACTTTTAATGTAATAAATAACACATGGCAAAACTATAAACATGAATAATGAAGAATCTTGCACAAAACTCTTTGGCACACTTCATGAAGGCTAACCAAACAAAATGAGAGAAAAGTAAAATTTCTTATATATATTTATTTTTTATGGGTAACCAGACAAAATTTTTTTGTCACACCTATTTATATTCTTTTATTTTCCTAACCTCTCAAAAAATAAAATAAATTCCGTTTCTTTTACTTAATTTTTCAATCTTTTCCTTTTTTTTTCCCTTCTTTCCATCCACAAATCCGGAACACCGCCATAGGCTTCTCAAAATTATTATTCGACTCTAGCTCCTGCAAAAACCTTAGTTTACCAAAAAAAAAAAAAAAAACAAAATTGAAGCACCACAATGGCTTACTCTTCTTATAATCATAAAAGAGACGTGTGGTGAAGAGGTTTTGATCACTATATACTTCAACAACTGATAGATACTAAATTTAATTAAATACTCCTCTGTATTGGCTTCTGGATATGTAAACAACCATTAAAAAAATAAAAAAAAAGGAGGATGTCAAACAAGATAGATGGAAGGATTTAGACGAATTATAGTGTATTTCAAATGATAAGGTGGAGCTAGTTCAAATCCATTACAAGAAAGATTCTAGTTGTACAAGAACTGTAATAAAAATAGGATACAAATTTCCTTTCAGGGAAAGTGCCAAGAATTTAAGACTATGTTTGGTACAAGAGAATGGAAAGGAATGGAATGAGAATGAGAATGGAATGAAATAGTCATTCTCATTCCTTTGTTTGATAAGACCAATGAACAATGCTAGAATATAATGAAATGAAATTTGTGTATGATATGAAAATTTAATATTATATCTATACAAAATATTAGTAATATATTATTTAATTATTATATATTATTAAGCACTTGTAATGGCGGCGGCGGTGGCGGTTTAATTACTAAATATTTTTATGAATTTTCAACTTTTTAAATTTTTTAAAATTTTTAAATTTAAAATTTTTTTAAATTTTTTATTTTTTAAAATTTTAAAATAAAAAATAATTACCAAACATGTTTTATATTTTTAAAAAGAAATTTGGTAACAAAAATCTTACTAAATTTTATTTTATGTTGTTTCATCTGGGAATGGCAGGGCCAGCTCAACCATTAGGGCAATGAGGCTATCGCCTAGGGCCGCCAATTTTTTAAGGCCTCAATTTTTCTAAAATTTAGTGTTTCTCTTTGTAGTTTTTACATTATTTTTTAATAAGAAGCCTAGTCCAAATGAAAAAGAAAAAAAAAGTACCTGTTAAAAAAAGGCAGTCCAATTTTTTAAAACCCCAAAATTTTAAAACATAGTAAGGCCCTATGTAGTTTTTATATTTTTATAGAAATGCCTTGGTCCAAATGAAAAAAAAAACTATTTTTTAAAATAGGGAGTCCGAAATCTAGTACACTAATGAAAGAAAGACACTTTGGTTGAATAAATAATTAATAAACTATACAAATAACAAAATTTTGAAGGGCCCAAAAATTTTAAAACATTACATGCAAATTACTATATAGTTTCAACATCTTCTTCCTTTTTTTTTCAAATGCCTTAGTCTAGGTGAGAACATGTTCGTTAGAAGGAAAAAAAAAAAAAAAAGAGAAGCCTAAAATCAACCCCTCTAGTTAACTTTAGAAAAAATAAAAAAAAAAACATAACAAAGAGCCTCATTTAAAATTCTCGCCTTAGGCCTCAAATTATATTAAGCCGGCCCTGGGGAATGGAATGACTATTCTCATTTTTGAAATAGGAAATGTTCATTCTAACAAAATGTGAAAATGATTATTCCATGAGAATGGTCATTCCACCTTTAAATAATAGTACTAAATAAGGAAATGAGAATGAAAGTATGAATTATCATTCTATTCCATTCCATTCTTTTGTACCAAACATAACAAAGTACTTCTACTCGTATTTATATTTATAATGAGCACCATCCAATATACGGACGGTAAAAATTTTAACAGATTAGTATTATAAAAATATTGGTGCTACGTACTTATTAGAATTTTTTTCTTCTTCAAACAAAGGAACAGTAAGTGAGACCCACTACGCAATTTACACGATCGTATAACAAAGTTTTTCTTTTTTAAAATGTAGTCTTTTAAAAAAAATTGTACAAAAAATTCTATTAAAATAACGTGACAATAACTTTTTTGTAATTAAAGACCATCATCTTGTGTTTTAGATTAAAAAATAGTTATTCAACTACATCATTCTATATAAATTTTGAGAATGTATAGTAGTACTCTATCTTTTTCCTTTTAGTTTGGCATATATGTCATATCATCCGAGCACCATCTTTAGAAGGGTATTTATTTTTTAATAACCAATTGGGACTTGTCTAATTGGCCAGAGTTTTTGACTCTGGCCTCTATTAGAGAATTCAAGAGTTTAAACCCCTTAGCCCAGTTCCTTTTCCTGACTTTGGTTTTTTTTTTTGTAATTCTTTCTGATGAATAAAAAAAATAAAAGTATTTTTGAAGGGTACGGATGACATCTTTTAAAGGGTATTTGAGGCTTTATATGAGGGTTGATTACTTTACATGGATTGCCCTAGCCAGGCTTATAAATGGCACCTATATATAAGAACCCTACAAAAACCTACGTCCCCCGAGACTCTGCCTTCTTCCCCAAGAAACATTACGAAAGTCCGGCAGCCAACTTGGCTGAATGCAAATCGCAATTTAGGTATTTCTGACATAATTTTCCCTTCTAATGTTCTTTTCGAGAACATAGAATCCATATGAATGTCTATATAATTTTTATGTATATTTATGTATAGAAACAAGTTAACTTGGTTTTGATGTTCTAAGAGCTTTGTCGTTCAAGAAAATTTTCAATCAAATCACAACCACTGAGTGAAAGAATTATGGAGAAAATTAATTCAGACGCAAGCATGAGTAACAATTACCCTGAAGAGCTCAGAGAGAAGGGTGAAGCTGCCTTGACGCTCGTAACAATGATGTACTCGAAAGTGGACAGACGAACTTCTATTGTTTTGGGAAGAATGAATAAGGAGTTTCTTGGTGAATCTGGATCCAACCCAGTTTGCGAAAACCAGCCACAGAGCCAAGAAAGTTTGGATAACGAAGACAAGGTTGAAGGGTACCTTCCACTAAATGAATCATTTAAAGCAGCCCTAAAGAAAGGTTTAGAGCTGAAATTACCGCTATTTGCACAGGCAATCGATGGATTGAGCCCTCCAAATTTCCCACCCATCAAGAATTTGCAAGGCCTAATTGGAAGCTGTGGCAAGCCATTCGAGAAGCAGTTGACAGAGAGTGGAGTGAAGCCTCACCAAAGCAGGCTAGCTATACCAAAAGACTTTGTTCAAATGTTTATTAAGCCACAGATGAATCCTGAGGAGAAGGATCTTGCAAGAGGGATTCCAGTGGCGGTTTATGATTCGAAGGGAAGCACCCGATGGAGTTCAAGACTTAGGCTAAGAACAAGATTCATGTTCTCACTGTTGGGTGGAAGAAGTTTTGCCATGAGAATGAGCTTGAAGCTCTGGAAGATTGGGTCACCATATGGGTGTTTCGCCATAATCACACTCAGAAGCTTTGCTTTGCTATAATGGCTAGAAGGTTTCGTATAAACTAGGTGCGGTAAATGGGTGGGTTTAGATTAGGGGTTTATGGGTTGCAAGTTGAAATGAGTTAGCTCAATTATGTCCAATTAACAAATGAGTTGAATTTGTGTCAACTTAGTCGGCCAATGATTGAACCCGTTAACTCAAAATCAACTCATTTTTTTTCTTTGGTTGATGAGATTTTTTTCAACTGCTTTTAAGATTTGTTTTCAATCTTGGACACCTTGCACCCATTGGATAATTCATCAAATCCATTATGTCTAATTAAAATATTTAATAATTCAGTATTTGAAATCAATAGTAACACTTGGTATGTTTTTCCCCAGCCCATTAGAGCACAAAGAGCTTGTTAAAACTCTTATTTATAGGCAGAGAGCAAGAGAACAAGTGGGGGAGGGGGGGCTGCGGAAATCAATACAGCCAAATAAGGGGTGGCTGTAGGTCAGCCAATATGTCACATAAAGCAGGTTTTAGACAGGCCGGCTTAATTAGCTTTTAAGAAATTACCCGTTGCATTATTTATTCTATTTTTGGTCTAAAGCCCCTCTTTATTCCTAGCAATTAAATTTTAAATCAAGGTTTTGTTTAATAAAAAAAAATTATCGATATACAAACAATTTAATTACATGCAAAACTTTCATACAAAGTGATGTCGCTCGTTTTGATTCGTTCATTTAAAAGCGAAAGATCTATCATTATTATGACTATTAACTTAAAAAATACATTATTCCACATGAATTATTTTATAAAAAAATTTGCATAGCCTTTTCGGAAAAAAAAAAAAAAAGATTACGCAAAATATACTGTAAAGCATGTATTTATATATGTATATATATATATATATATATTACGTTTATATTATGAATGTAATTGCGTTGATTTAGCGTTATTGATTCGGCAATGTTTGATCTAGTATTAATGTTGTTCACTTCCTCTATTGGTTTGATCGGGGTCCCACTTCATGTGGACCTCATCTGCAGAGTGTAGAGTGTACTTTGATGATATATAATATTAAGAGTCAATGGAGGTGAGTGCAGTGGATCATGAGTGCACATGTAGGCATTTTAATTTTATGTTTAACATGAAGTGTCCATTATTGACCCACTCCAAACTACTTAAAGCAACTCATTGGACATCTCCAACTCCTTCTAATTCATTTTAGAATTAGTGCACATGTAACTACTCAATTACAACACACTTATAAATTTGAATGGGTTTGAGCGGTTTCTAAGTGGGAGGATTTGGACGGGTCCATAAATTTCGGGTTGAAATTGCCACTTCTACGATAAACGAAACGGTAGCGAGAAGTAAGAAAAAGGCAACAAAAAGAGTGCGGGGAGAAATGGAATGATCAGATGATTCTTTGCTTTCACTTGAAGTGGTAGTTCTATAGGTTTCAGTAATATATAGGAAGATTTAAGTCCTTAGGAGCTTGTTTTTACTAATTCTTTAGCTTATAGTAATTTTGTGTAGATTTTGGTGGCTATAACACCACCTTTAGCTTTAGTAATTTTGTGATTAGCTATAGAAGTTAGTGGCTATAACATCCAATGCTGTTGTTGATTAATGTCAGTGTCTAGAACTATTTTTTGAGGAAGACCCATCTTAAGTGGATACGACATGTGAACATTATTTTCCCTTTTGGGGATCAGAAGGGGATGAAGAACTGAAAATCAATGGACTGAGCATGATGTAATAATCTAGTGGACTCTCATCAGGTCCAAAAAATGGCATATGGTTGATAACTTCATGGGAAACTGTCCCTCAATAACTACTGGAACTTTCCATAGAATTCAATGCAACAGTTGCAGAACACAATATTTTCTGTTTACCCAATATGTCCGATGAAATGAAATACCCTGTTTCAAGGTGACAAATGATGAGTTTATTTAGAGAGAGAGATCTTTCCGTTCTGGTTTTGGTTTCATTTTTAGTGTTTTTGAAAACAAAAAATTTGAGAATATCATGTTTTTCGTGTTTTAGGAAACAAAACAAAAGGATCATAAAAAACACTATCGTTTTCATATTTTTTTAATTTTTGAATGAAAACTGTTCTGCAAACTCGAAAAACAACATTTTATTGGTTGCTAAAACTAGGATATTTTCTGAAAAATTAACCAAAAATAATTTCCAAAACTAGTTTATCAAATGCGCTTTCGACGAAAACAGTTTTTAGAACTAATCTGCTAAACGCAGTTTCAAAAACAAAAACAAAAAACTGAAAACAGAAACCATAACCAAACTTAATTGAACTAAAGAACAAAAAAGAGAAAAAAAGAAAAGCACCACAATAGCTTACTACTCTTACTATTTTCCATAAAAGAGACGTGTCATGAAGTGGTTTTGGTCAATATATACTTCAACAATTAATGAACACCAAATACGCTAGTTGAAAAAATATAGACTACAATATTATTTTCCTACTTTTCTTTAGAGATTTCAACATTTGTGTGGCTTAGTCTCTTTAGAGTAATTTTTTACTTTTTTTTTTGTTTTCCATTTATTATAGATATACACTAATGTTGTATTTGGATTCACCGATTCAAATGAATAAATTTGATTTTAATTATGTAAGGATTGTGCTTCAAAATTAGATAACTCACATTTAGATGTCAAACAAGATAGATGGAAGGGTTTAGATGAATAATTAGGAGTGTATTTCAAATGATAAGGTTAAAGGAGTTAGTTCAAATCCATTTTAAGGAAGATTCTAGTTGTACAAGAACTATAATAAAAGAATAGAGATTTTATCCATCTTGGATAAAATAATTAATAATAATTAATTCTTATTAATTATTGGATTATGTTTTACAAATAGAGTAATCTCATGAATGGTGTCAAGAAGTTAGGAGAGTAAAAGTGAATTAACAATACATAATATGTGACAGCTTGATGTGTACAAGAATTTCTTGAGCCCTTTAGTATAGAGTATTGATTATATAAGGTGACCGTCAATCCATATTATCATGCTTACGTGATATGATATTTCATTCGAAATTGGCATGCTTCTTATAGAATTTTAAATTTGAAAACCCCCTATACAGGATAGTCCTTATGATTTCTCAAAAATTATTGTCTCTTTACACATAGCATTACATGAATAAATGGTCACATCACATATGAATGATGACGTAACGTCACAGTCACTCTAAATAATTTCGCCTCAATATACTCATGGTCTCTTTTTAAAGTGTCCACATGAGATTAGTCATTTTTCTTTTGTACAAGGCAGACATTATAGGTCCGTTTAGTAGAGTTTGTTTCAAGCTTTTCTTATTTGACTTTTTGGGCTTATTAGCAAAAAAATTATTTTATTATTTTTTTTTTTTGCTTTTTTTTTTATAAGCTAAAGATAAGCAAACAAAAAAAAAACAACAAAAAAAAGCCCAAAAAAAATTTCTTTTTCGCTTATAAGCTTAAAAAAAAAAGTTAAGTCAAAAAGCCCTATCAAACGGGCTTACATGATATTAATGGATAATATTATAAAACATAAGATTCATACAGAATGATGTGTTTAAATGAAACACTTCACTTCAAAATAAAACACCCACAATAATAAATTTTAATTACAAAACTGTCACTGTCATTATTACACCGCCGTTGCCACTGCCACTGCCACTGCCCACGTGATTCTAATACAAACTTTTCTACAAAATTTTTTTAATGCCACGTAATTCTGATACAAACTTTTCTACAAAAATTTTGTAAAAATAACATTTTTCTTTAATATTTGGTCTGTGGTAAAAGAACTGTTAGTGTTAGAAAATACACGTAGTGAGCGAGATATATCGGTGGTATATATAATTATTCTGATGTACTGATGAGAACCCTCACTTGGGAGAGGCGGCCACAACACACACAAGTACTCCAAGTCTAATTAGGTATTTGAGGGGTGAGTCATTATCTATCTATATGGGTCGCCCTATATAGGTTGCTATAAATTTCACCTCTAGCTCTATAGAAGCCCTACAAAACAACTAGGTCCCCGAAGACTCTCTGCCTTCTTCTCCAAGAAACCAAACCCCAAGGTCCCTCAGCGAACCAAACCGCAGTTCATCATGTACGGTCTGACTAATTTTTCCCTTTTCATGTTCATTTTAAATGCATATAATGCCTATTAATTTGTATATGATTATATATATATATATATGTAGGTATGTATACAAGCAAGATAATTTGATTTTGATGTTCTTCTAGTTTTGTAAGTAGCAGTTTCGTTTATAATAGAACTCTTTTCCTGTTCTTTTTGAATGCATAGAATCCATATGAATGTGTATACAAATTTGTGTATATGTATGCATATACTAATGATAATTTGGTTTTGATGTTTTCCGAGAATGGTCTTTTTGAACGCATAGAATCCATGTGAATGTGTGTGCAATTTTTGTGTGTATGTATGTCTATAAATTAAACAAGATAATTTGGTTATGATGTTCTAAGAGCCTTCTAGTTCTTTGAATAGTTTCTTCTATATTATAGTTCTTGATTATAGGGTCCTGTTCTTATCGGAAAATTTCAGAGATCCAAGAAAATCTTGAAGAAATTCACAAGCACTTTGGGAAAGAATTATGGAGGAAAAAAATTCAGGCGCAAGCAAGGACAATGCTTTGGATAACAATTACCCAGAAGAACTCAGAGAGAAGGGTGAAGCTGCCTTGACCCTTGTTACAATGAGGTACTCGAAAGTGGACAAAAGAACTTGTATTGCTTTGGGAAGAATGGATAAGGAGTTTCTTGGTGAATCTGGAGCCAACCCAGATGGCGAAAACGCTAACGAAAACTCAATCCACAAGGTTGAAGGGTACCTACCAGTAAGTGAATCATTTAAAGCAGCCCTAGAGAAAGGGTTAGTGCCGAAAGTACCACTATTTGGACAGGCAATCGATGGATTGAGCCCTCCAAAGTTCCCACCCATCAAGAATTTGCAAGGCCTAATTGGAAGCTGTGGCAAGCCATTCGAGAAGCAACTGACAGTGAGCGATGTGAAGTCTAACCAAAGCAGGCTAGCTATACCAAGAGACTTGGTTCAAATGTTTGTCAAGCCATTGATGAATCCGGAGGAGAAGGATCTCTCTAGAGGGGTTTCAGTGATGGTTTATGATTCGAAGGGGAAAGAGCACCCGATGGAGTTCAAGGCTTGGGTTAACAACAAGATTCATGTTCTCATTGTTGGGTGGAAGACCTTCTGCCATGAGAATCGTCTTGAAGCTCTGGAAGATTGGGTCACCATATGGGCTTTTCGCCATAATCGAACTCACAAGCTTTGCTTTGCTATAATGGCCAGAAGATTTCCCATACAGGAAATGTTAACGGTACCAAAAAGTCTGAAAAATGCAACAAAAAGAAAGCGGGGAGAGATGGAATGAAGAGATGATTCTTTGCTTTTTCAATGGAAGTGCTAGTTCTATAGGTTTCAATTAGTACGAAGATTTAAGTCCTTAGGAGCTGGTTTTTACTGTTTCTTTAGCTTATAGTATTTTTGTATAGATTTTGGTGGCTATAACAAACAACACCTTTAGCTTATAGTAATTTTTTGTGTTTAGCTATAGAAGTTAATTGGTGACTATATATAGCACCCAATGCTATTGTTGATTAATGTTAGTGTCTACAACATGTGAACATATGATTATCCTTTTTTGGAAATCAATTTTCGTTACTGAATTGAGCATGATCTAGTACTCTAGTGGACTTTCTCGTCATGTACAAAAAATAGCATATGGTTGGTAACTTAATGGGAAGTTTCCATAGAATTCAATGCAACAGTATCAGAACACAATATTTTCTGTTTACCCAATATGAGAGAGAGAGAGAGAGAGAGAGAGAGAGAGAGAGAGAGAGAGAGAGAGAGAAAAATTCGAGTAATTTTAAAAATTTTAATAAATATGATCGTCCCACCGGAATTACCTAAATGGAAAAAAAAAAAAGAGAAAAATTCAATTTTATGGTAACAAACCAACACCATTGAAAGTGCCTAGAAATATCTTGTGAGGAAGACACATCTGATTTCACACTAGTCCTACTCAAATTAGCCCTGCGTGTCTACTAGATTAAGTTCTATTAACATTCTCCTACCTCTTTGCAACACTATGCCTTAATCTACTGACCATCTAGCTAGTTCTCTGTTCAATGTCACTTGGTTCAACTGATTTCTCTTGGCTAGCTCTTGGTCTTTGTTCAATAATGGAGATCCTATTCTTTTCCTTTCTGGTTGTTGGGTTGGGCAGCTAGTCCTTTGCAATTTTGTCAACTCCACTTTGTAGGTTTCTTGCAAGCATCAAGCATCCTCTGACAATAAACCTTCCGTGCAGGGCTGCAATCTTTACACCCTATTTAAAACTTTGGGAGAGAAAAGGGGAGGGAAATAGAGAAAAAATAAATAATCACTCTTTTTCTTTCTTTTTCTCCATTTTTCTCATGTTTTCTTTGTAGAACCAAACAAGAAAGAAAAAATACTTTTTTTTTCCTTTTACATCCCATCTCCAAGTTCCAAACAGGCTCTTAGATCAAACATTTACTTTTTGTAGAACATGTAAGGATGAATATACTAATTACAGGAGAAATTATTTGCTTAGAGCACTACATTTTGTTGGCCTATATGAGAGGTAAAGTAAAGATGGCGTGATACTCCAAAAATACAAAATAATTTTTCTAGAAATAGAGTACATATGGTTTTGACAGATTACATTACAAGATCAATTATAAGCTAGAGTGTAAGTCTCCTTTCAATGTTTTTCTAACCTGATCTAAGTTTCAATAAGATGGTTTCCTAGTGTTTGGAACTTGTGGATTGCAAAGTGAAAGATGGTGAGTGAGGAAGAAATTTTGGAGGAAGTAGTTTTTTTTTTTTTTCACTTATATGTTTGGATATAAAGAAAAAGAAAAGGAAAAAAAAAGTAAAATTAGAAGCAAAATAACTTGTCGTTATTTCATTATAAATAAAAGATTTAAAAAAATAATAAGATAGCTAATATTGTGAAAAGAGAGAAAAGGGAAAAAGAAAACCAGAGGAAAAATAAATTTCTCTTTTTTTCAATTGTTTTTTTTGCCTTTTTCCTAAACTAGGACCACGCACATCCTAAAGTAATAGTTGCCATTTATTTTTTCTTTCATGTGAACAATTTGTAAAATAATTTTCACCTGCTACTAAATAGAGAAATTGAATCTACCTCGCAACATGACAACCACGTGCTCTTAGGAAAATGTAAATTTAGGTGTAGTTTCGAAACCTTCCCTACCATACATGCCCTCGCAACTCTTCCATGTCTCTACCCTCTCTCTCTCTCTCTCTAGACTCGATCTACAGCTACGGCTTCATAGTCTCCCTCTAATAAACACAGGTTCTCTCTCTCTCTTCTACTGTATACAGTTTAATCTCTATTGTGTAAGCTATTGCGGCCTTCTGTGACGATTTCCTGAATTTTTCTTGTTGAAATTGTGAAATGTTTTTTGGGTTTTTGACCACTTGATATAGGGTTTTTTCATAAAGAAAAAGACAGGGGGAAAAAAAAAAAAAGTAAAAATAGCAAAAATAAAAAATGATTAGTTTGTATGTGAATTGGGTTTGCTTTTTTCTATCTTTTTTTTTTTACATTTTTTAATAATTTTTTTGGATGTTTTTGTTTCTTTAAGTTGTTGGGTTTACATGATTGATTGCTGGTGGGAGATCTATGCCTGAATTGTTATCCTGTATATAATTGAAGTTGCTGATCTCAGATGGTTTGTCTGTCGTTGGTTACGTGAGATATACATCGTCTGGTGTTTTCAGTTTCTGTTAATATGTTAACTATGTTAGTTTGGGATATGAACAATTATGCTTGTTTTTCTAAATGGTTTGTTCATACGTTAATTATGCTTGTTGATACGTTAATTAATTTGGATTTCTGAGGATTATTAGAAAAATATTTTCGTGTTTCATGATAGACATGCTGTCTGGGTTGGGTTTCGGAAGGATAAACAGAGTAATTTATGTTTTTAACGTTTATGGTGTAATTTGAGTAGCAATCATAGGATCCAACGTGGATAGGTCTACTTTTGTCAAAGTTCTTGATCTTTCCGACTCCAGTAGGTTAAATGTAATTATGTAGTTGACATTAAGAAGCAAACAGTTAGACAAGGATTATCTTGGTTAGTAAGATGCTCAAATGTCATAGTTGGTAAATTAGCTTGCTTCCTCATAACACCACGTGTGCACAATTTGTTCGTTTGGCTTTCATGACTAAACGATCTTTATATCAACTCTTGTTTACTGACATACGGATGCCTTTTCATGCAGGTGTCTTTTTACAAGATGGTGGCTTAAATTTCCGTTAGTATTTGCTTCATAAATTCATGGGTGGCAAGGAATACAGAAAAGGAAAGTCATAGAGTTTTATTCGTGAAGGTATTGATATAACTTTTCCATCAACATGGAGGATGAGAATGGGCTTGAGCTTAGCTTGGGTCTATCTTGGGGCCGATCAGCTGCCAAATCAAAGGATAAAAGTGATAACTCTTCAGATACTAGGACAGATGAAGGTGACAGAAGCAACAAATTGATCAATGATTTCAAAAATTTTCTTGAAGGTGGCACTCGGAAACAGGAATCTGGCACAGGGTCTCAGAGAGGTGAACCAGTAAAACCTGATGATAGTTTGTGTAATAACTTTTCCAGCGCTGCTGCTGATGTGGATGCTTCCAAAAACTTGAATGGGAGAGGACTCTGGGTTGCAAATGATAACAGGGGTGCTGAAGCTGAAGAGGAGAAGAGGCCCGAGGCTGGTAACAAACGAAAAAATTTGTTTGATGAGCTAAGCAATCAAAAGAAATGTGAGAGAGAATCTCATAATGCTGATTTACATGACAAATCAAGGCCATCACACATTTCCATAAACACAGACGATGGCTCAACTGCTGACAATGAAGATGTGGCAGATTCTGAAGTTGATGGTTCAACCTCACGACTTTCACACCATGAGGATGGTGCAAAGAAGTACATCAGGGGTGCTGCCCCTTCTGAAGTCTCAAAGGAGGTTCACACACTTAGCGACTCAAGTGCGATGGACTTGCAAGGGCAAAAGATGTTTACAATTTCATCTGAAAAGGAATTCAAGGTTGGGAACATGCCCTATGGTGTTCCCTTCCCTGCTCAATCAGTAAATATCATAAATATGCCTTACTCATTACCTGTGAAGGAGGCTAACACTGTTGGGGTACCCAGCACACAGGGTTACCCACTACCTGGCATGATGCAAGTCATGGCTGCCGCAACTAGCGAGCGACATGGGACCCAACCTGTGATGCCTGGAAACTTACCAGTGATGTTTGGCTATTCTCCTGTCCAGCTTCCAGTGTTGGACAACGATAATGCCAGAGGTTTGGCTTCTCATCCTCAACAGCTACACCCATCGTATGCTGGCAGGGTTCCACCAAACTCAGATAAACAAAATGATGGGCCAAAGATTTCTCAAGGTTTTCTCTCCCACTCTTCAAATCTCTTTTGTTCTCTATATCCATTGGTGTGATGGTGTGGGGTAAGTGCTAAAAGACCTCAGTTGAGAGACACTGGGGTTCAAAACTCAGGTTTTCTTTGTGAAATGTTACCTAAAGTTAAGGTCATATTTAAGTGGCTTGGTTGTTATGAGAAGTCATTATTTTATTGTTCCCTATATCTGCTTAACATTTTGCGAAGTTATTCAATTGAAATGCTCTCCTATCTTGACCATTCCTATCCCATTCCCAGTTCTTTCATTTTGTTACCAGTTCACTAGGAGGGAACAACAGCAGGAAATCATATGTTATATATATATATATATGTTTGTTATTCTATTGTGCGTTGGACACAGAGTTTTAAAAACTTCCTCTTTTTGCTAATTAATTTCCTGAAATGGCATGGATTTATTGTAACTATACATTATAGGAATTTTATTCTTAATGGAAATAGAGATAATGGTATAAGAATTTTAAAACTGTCTTTTGTGTGTGTTTCTGTGTCTGTGTCCATACATGTATTCATAAAGATATAAAGAAAGGATTTAAGGTTTCCAAACTGCACACATCTGGGATATATAATACCTGGGTTTGCTCCTGGTTTAGCGGGTTTGGAAGTACTTTTAGGAATTAACCTAAATGGTAGATGGACACTAATAGAATTTCTGAAGCATGGAGATGTGTTTGTTCAATGTGAAAGATTTTTTTTTTCTTTTTTTCCACAACACGTAAATAATCTATTTGATGAATCTTGATATTGACTAATTTATTACTTCAACCTGGATACGATGTAGGGTTGGTCATTTTGATAAAATTTGTTGAAGTGATAGGATCATGAGTCATATACTGAATATATTGTTCTTTTCTTTGAGATATATCTGAGGTTTAGTTGTATGATGTCATCATTTCAGGATTTTGTCGCATATGGAACACTTACTTATACTGGAAAGGAACTTATATGTAGTCTGTGCAGATTGATTTTAAATGTTGAACCAATTAATACATTTTAATCCATCTCTTTCAGCTACGTATTGGCATGCTGCTTTTGCATATTATAGTATTCATATTGATGTCCTGGTTACTATTCTCAAGGCAAATACATTTTGCTATATATTGCCATGTTTTTTTTATCAGCTCTGCTTTATATGTTGAGGATTATTCTGGCAAATGTGCTTCCTTACCTTCCTTTGTGGTTGTAGTTTCCATGCCAGTAATTCTGCACAAGCCATCTGAAGCTTCGCAATATAATGGGACGGCATTAGAACAGGCCAAAGGCGATGGCAAACAGCTTGCCACCGATGGAGGCTCCTCTTCTAAGACAGTGGATGGTCTAAAGGGAAGCAACACAATCTTCGGGGCTAGAGATGAATCTGAGAAACCAAGAGCGGAAGGTTTCCCTTCTGAATTTCCAGCTATAAGGCCAGGTATCGCTGCAGACCTGAAATTTGGGGGTTGTGGTTCATACCCAAATCTACCATGGGTTTCCACAAAAGGTCCAGGCCCAAATGGTAGGACAATTTCTGGTGTCACTTATAGATATAGTGCAACCCAAATCAAGATTGTTTGTGCGTGCCATGGGTCCCACATGTCCCCTGAAGAGTTTGTCCGGCATGCTGGTGAAGAGCAAACCAATCCAGATTCTGGCTCTGGTTTAGCATCTTTGCCCAGTAACAACCCTGCTGCCTCAGCTCAAAGCTAATTTCTTGCTTCTTGATCAAGTAGCCTAATAAATATCAACATCTAATGCAATGAGGAAAACATGCCTATGGCTTTGTGCCTCTTATGAAAATTGCCTTGCTTGTCTTGCTTCATATGCTTTAGCTATCTGATTTACCATTTTTCAGCTGTCTTAGCTGCTGGGCATATAGCAGATTGCGTGTAATAATTTATGGCGTAATTCCTTTGTTAAATAGAAAGATGAATCATCTCCTTGTGGTTGTGGTCATCCAAGACAACCCCAGAACTTCTTTTCTTTGAGGATTTGATTAATTAATTCTTCTAGGCAGTTGAGATCTACCACCTTTACTACATTAAGCTTTGTTTCTTTGGTTATGATCCAATTAAGTATTCAATTTATGATTTTCTGGTGTTTCTTGAGCTGTCACTGGACCAAATAGGACTTTGCCATGATGAACTTTCTATATGTGCCTGCTTATGATACGATATGTGCATTGATGTGAATGATTTATGCAGATCATATGGTTACATATTCAATATGTTGTATAGGATTCCTTACAGGAACCATGTTTACCAAAAACAAGTTTGACCAGTTATGTTTCTTCTTACAGATTTATCTTTCTTGTGTTAAATCTATTTTGGTGAATGTGATGGTATTTATAGGCAATGATGTGGTGTTTTTGCAAGTAGATGCAAGGAACTGAAATATTTGGTAGAAGATGAGAGTATGGAGAACTTTTCTTTATTAGACCCTGATTATATCTTACACAATGGTATTGGATTTGAGGGTGGCCTTGGCTTAGTAGCAGTAAGGTTGTGACTGGGCGTTACTGATACTGATTTGAAACACAAAAATAGCCTCTCCATACACGATATAAGACTGTTTACATCTGATCCTTCTTAGACCTTGTAGTGGCAGGAGCCTCCACTAAGTTATCCTTGTGGATATTGCATTTGAGTGTTGAAAATATTGACATTCTTTCACCTTGGGGGTGCCATGCTTGGTCTTATTGAGATCTAATGTGACCTCTTAAAACTTCATTTTTATATGCCATGAACAAGTGTTCTTAGGCAAGAACTAGGCATGGTGTAAAAAAAAATTTAGTGGTTAGGTCGCAAGTACTCAATAGTAATCATTTTTAAACGAGGACATGTGTGTGAATACGTTAGTAACCTGAATTTGTGGAGTAATAAAAGATTTTTAAGGACCAATTCGATAGGGTGTTTTACCTTAAAAATCTCTCCATGACCAGGGGCTTTGGTTCAATAGTCATCACCCTACCACGACTTAGGTGAGGTGAGGGGTTCGATTCCCCCTCCTGCCACTTCAACTCTATAAAATTTAGTCCACTGATTTGCTAACTCCCTCACCCCTGCTAACTTGCAAGGCGAGGGGTTTGATCTCTTTTCCTACCACTTCAACTCTACAAAATTTAGTTTACTAACTTACTAACTCCCCTATCCTACTAACTTCTCCCTTCTTGCTAACTATACTTGTAATTGATCCTTTCTCAAAAAAAAAAAAAAAAAAAAGAATCTTTATTGTACCACAAATTTAGGTAGTTGATGTATTTACATATCACGTGCTATTATTTGATAGAGTTTACTAGAACATTTAGTATTACTAATCACTGGATTATTTTCTGTTTCCATCAGAGTAATGACAAAACTAAAGCAATGCTGTCTCTGGGTCAGGTACTTCACACCTTGTATATTTGCAGTTGAGGTTAGAGGTTTCAAATTGGCCTGTCTGAACAAGCTGTTGATTAAGTGATTGTTGGTTTTACCCCAACAAAAAACTTACACTTAGCTGATGTAAGTCATATTAATTATACTGGGACCCATCAACCACCCTCTTTCATGTAAGATCTCTATTTCTTCAATTCAACATGAGGGTCGAGTTATGATGCAGCTCTAGGATTCAATTTCGGCAAATTTGGAACTAGTGTAGTGCAAAATTGTTTTAATTTGTTTAATAAGGCGGCTAACCACACAAAACACACGTCACAGAGCTGTGTGAGGCAGAGATCAATCTATATTTCGTATTCATCAAGATTGGATTATCTGTCATGGCTTGTGTCATTGTTACCTATTGCCAATTTGACTATTCAGATTTCCCTTCTCTGCATTCTCCTCCATGTGTAGCCCCAGCAAAAACTGCCGTATATTGCTTACAACTTGGTTTCCTATATGGGCATGGAAAAATAAATGCCTCAAACAGAATTTGGACCCTAGTTCTCTGTTCCTTATCTTATGATACAATACTGACAATATTCAATTTGATATACATATATATATATATATATATATATATGTATGTCTGTATATGTATTCTATTGATTCATTAAAAATCTTGTAACTGGAATTTCCATGGAGAGCAAAGCACAAACATTAATGAGTTTTTAACTTCTTTTCTTGTTTGCAGAAAAAACAAAAGGATAATGAGAAGAAAAGTTTCATCTATGAAGCATCATAAATGCTTGTGTTTATGGTAGACAAGCAGAGTTCAAATTGATTCCAAATTCTCCTATAATGTTTGACCAATTATCATTCAATCTATTGAGTTCTTAACGCTATGTTTGGATCTTGAATTTGTAGATGGAAAGAAAAAAAAACAACAAAAATAAATAAAGAAAATGTAGTGAAAAAACCTAATTTTTTTTCTTTTTTTTATTTGGTTGGACTAGAAAAATGAGAAGAAAATGAATAGAAATTTGTCAAAAATTTTATCTTTTTTCATTTGGTTACCCATAAAAAAATGAGTATGTATTAGTATTTTTATTTTCCATTCATTTTCCTTTCCCTGGAGGTACCCCAAATCCAAAGATAGCATAAGAGTCTCAATGACATTGCTCAACTCTTTCTTAGATGTCTATCCTTTAGAATGAAAACTACTCTAGAAAAAGTTGAAATCTTGAGGTTAAGTGATTATTAGCTGACTTTAGATTAAGAGTTTTATAATGGCAAGATTGTGTTGTATGCAATGAAGTCACATTCATTCATGGACAGGTAGACTAGAATTGATCCTGCTCCTTGACTTTCTGGGTATTTTGTGATGCAACTGATCTTGACTTTTGATTAGCAATCATAATTAAAAATATAGAGTCAAGAAAAGCAAATTAAACCCCAGTTATCGAAAAAAAAAAACATAAATACTTGGAAAATGGTTAAATAAGAAAACTTTTCATCGAAGTCATACAAAATCAAATGATTTAGGCAAGGTTAATTGATCTTAACTGTTTTATCGCATGATTGATGGTGTCAGACACTGTAAGACTCCTCTCCACCACTTCATCATCATTGAATTCCAAAGCTTACAAATTTGCACTAAAAAATTAAAATATATTCACAAATTGGGACATTCACAAGAACAGCCTTTGAAGAAGGATACCCTTTTGGGGGAGGCATATAAAAAGACTGATGCATAACAAACAAATGTCAAACTACCCCTTTATATATGAACTTTCAGATCCTTCTACACACAAAGAGACACATTTTCCGGCAGCCGGCTCATCGGAAAAATAATCGCATTCCGGGCAAGTGTTTAAGCCTCAATCTTCCTATGACTCAATTCAGTATCCTCATTTCACTTCTCCTTTTTATGTTCTCCAATGTTGAAGCAGAGTCTCCTTCTATTCAGAATAGCCTGCCTTCACAAAATGCAGTCTCCAATTTCCAACCCAGCCTTGCTCCTGTCCTTGCTGTCCTGGCTGTGATTTTTACATTAACATTCATCCTCCTTTTCTGTGCAAAATTCTGTCGCAGAGATTCTTCATCTGTTGATAGCAATCAATGGATTGTAGATGGACTTATAAGATCAGGGTCTCGATTTTCTGGGATCGATAAGGCTGTGGTTGAGTCACTTCCTTTGTTTAGATTCTCTTCACTTAGAGGGTCAAGGGAAGGCCTGGAATGTGCTGTTTGCCTGTCTAGATTTGAAGATGTTGAAACTCTTCGGTTGCTGCCAAAGTGCAGACATGCCTTTCATGTTGGTTGTGTTGATCAATGGCTCGAGAAGCATTCAAGCTGCCCTCTTTGCAGACACAAGGTCAGCTCCGAAGATCTTGAGCTCTTGACATACTCGAACAGCTTGAGGTTCTTGTGGGATCAGTCAGAGCGGAGAGAGGATTCGAATGTAGAGCTGTTTGTCCAGAGAGAGGAAGAAGGCCACCGGTCTTCAAGATTCAGCTTTGGAAGCAGCTTTAGGAAAGATGATGAAAAAAAGAAGGAAGAGGAATTGCCAATCCAAGAAAATTGTGATGTTGATGAGAATCATGATAAGCTTCTCCACAAGTTCAATCACAAGATCATTCTATCTGATTCTGTCCTCAAGAGCCGGTGGAGCAATTTGAGTGCCTCGGACCTCATGTTCTTGAATGCAGAAATGATTAATGCAATGTCAAGCGATAGATTCTCTCCTCTGGATTCAAATAATGAACAATCTACAACAACACGAGTGATTGAAGATGGTGAAATCATGAAGATTAAGGAAGAGATGGAGATGAAAAGAGTCTTTGAAAGCAAGGTGGGTAAAATAAACCAGACTGATTCATTCCCATTGTCAGGTGGTTCTAATACCAGAGAGTTCAAAGCCAATCCCAGTTATGGATCCAGAATTTTGAGTCCAATTGACAAGAGATCGATGTCAGAGATAACAGTTCATCCAAGATTCACAGAATTCAGTTTGAAGAACAGAATTACTGAATCTTCTCTTCCTGAGAATGCTGCCAAGGAAGAAAGGTTGAAGAGGCTTTGGTTGCCGATTGCACGAAGAACAGTTCAATGGTTTGCTAATAGAGAAGAAAGGTCTCAACAGCCACAGAACACAAGACAATCATTAAATGTATAAATTCTACTACAGCCTCTCATATGTTTGTTTTATATATCCACCGATAATTCAGATTTGAAGTCCCCAAATCCAGCTTCCTTTCACAGAGAAGATGACTATGAATTCATGGAAAAATCTATTTAGGTAGTGTTATTATGTTGAGGATGAACAGATATATTTTCATTTGATTATTTCCATGATTTCTCTTATGAAATCCATAGATTCTGTGGAGACAAACTTCTGATACATTTGAGTTTCTACAAAAGGAGACATACCAATGTAGCCAAATCATGTATTTAATCAAAGAAGAATAGGTTACTTGTTGATTCATGTTATCCTGTCATCTGGTTTTGCTTCATTGATAAATAATTATTTAACTAGATTATAAACTAAGGTAAGCAGCAAGAAACTGCTTTGCCACCCTGGTTCTATTAATCAGTCAAGTTATATTCTTAAGGATTCTCTCAGTTGAAGACCCAATGAATCAAGTTGTAAGAATCTCTTCCATTGATAATATTTTCATATAGATCAGAAAAAATATCATTTCTAAACCATATTTTCTCACTATTAGACATAGTGAATAGATCCGTTCATATATTATTAATGTGGGTCCCGTTGCCTCGTCTCCAAGAGTGAGAAAATATGTGTATGGGATTGCTTTAAATAAAAACAAAAAAAAAATACTACACATAATCTCACTTCTAAAGATTTAATGAATCTCTTACTCGAGAAAAATTAATATTACTTTGATTAGCATTGGTGAAAGGGTTTTGTAAGATTTTAGTTTTTACTCATGAGTGGGACCAACATCCAATAGACCTGATTTTGGAAGGCTTGGATGGTTGATTTGCAACCGTTTGATCCATAGATTTCTTTCTATACTTCTTTTAAATTTAATTTGACAGCTCTATCTGCCTGGATGTTCATGCACCCTCTTCTTTGTTACAAAACCATTTTGTGTGTTGGCTGCATGAGATGGGTACATAAGAACTATCATCAACACACTGATATATGTATATATAATTCTTAAATTATTTCAAGGAATCCATTCCTAATAAAGCATTTCACAAGCTAGTGTTGATATTGTTAAAAGAATTTTATTTGTGTTGTCATCTTCAGTAGTGTTGACATTTTCAGTAACAATTTTCAAATTCCAACTGATTTTGATGCCAAATCATCACCAAACTCTACTTTGGCATTCAGTTCCCTTTTCAACAATCCACCATGCTTTTTTATTGTACAATCTTTTATTATGTCCAATTAATTGCCTGGCCCCTCTTGCAAGAGTTATTATTTTAGATTATCAGCCATTGCATTGACTTAAGAGATGTATCCATCTCTGTTTGTCCTCACTCAAGGAATCCATCTTTGCATTTTTTGTGTTTAGAGTTTTTCTATAAATCAAATGGTGTTTCCTCTCCTTCTCATTTTATTCTTTAAAATTTGATTGATATTTGCTGTCTCTTGGCTTGATCATTTGTTCTTATAGTAATTACATATCTAATTCATATGTTTGTTTAATTTCATTTTTGTTCACTCAGGGCATTTCAAGTAATGAGAATCAGCTCTCAATAAAAAAAATGGAATAAGATTATCTACCAAATACCTTGCTTTAAACTATTAAGTAGGAATCTTGTGCACTAGTTATAACTAGGTTCTTACCTTATTGCACGGGTGGACATTGGGTAGGCCGGGCCTACACAAAAAAAAAAAAATCTCATCGGATCCAAAACCAAATTCCAATCCCGCCCAATTAAAAAAATTATATTTGTAAACCCATCCAAACTCGCCTATTTAACATAAAATTTGTTTAATATATAATGTTTTTCTTCATAAATTATATTGAATAGCATAAATTTTAATTACATAGACATATATATTATTAAAATATAAATATATATTATTTTATATATATTCAGGTTGGGCTGGGTTTCAAAGATAATTTTCAAATTTGTCCATTAAACTAATCGGACCTAAAAAAATTTTCAAGCTCCATAATTTATGAGAAGGCGTGAGTGGGCCTATCAGACTCTCAGACTCATGGTCACCCCTACCTTATTAGTTACAATATCTTAATTAAAGGAAAACGAAAAAAACAACTAAATAAATTGTACAACACAACAGCCATCATGAACCCAACTTTAGTATAATATCATATGCATCATACCAAATTTCTCTGTATCTGGTGCTAGCATTGTTGAAAATAATTGATCATTGATGAAAAGATGAAAACTAATTGAATTAGCCTTTAGTAATTTGCAAAAACAACCCATAATAAGAGCAAGACATGAACTATTTAACTAAGAACACGACGTGTACATATATGCGTGTGTATATAAATATCTACCGGAAAAGGAACAGGAATGAAAACGGTTTGATGACAATGCAAGTTTGCAAACCTACTTGCTTGTACCATACGTATACATCTGTATATATGAATATATATATGTATATATATTATAGTAATTTTTCTCACATTTTTATTTTTAAGCACACGCAATCGCCCAGGACCACCTTGGTCCAAAGCGTAACTCCGTTTTTTTGGAAATATGACATCCAACTATCCAAGAGTTCCTATATGTTGTTCACCTTTAATATAGACTTACCCCTTATTTAGAGAGAGAGAGAGAGAGAGAGAGAGACTCCGGCTGCCTCTTGTTGGTGGTCGTTCACTGGTGATTGAAATTCATTTCTCCCGAGAACACTGGTGGCAGGTGGCCTAGCCCATTGAAGCTCAACTTTTGAAGTTGAAAATCTTCAGCTCAAAATATTTCAGAATTTATACCCAAAGCAAGGATCTAAACCGGGCAAGACTCATCTTTAATGGCCATGGGCCCTCATGAACTTGAGGTTGCATCCAATGCAAACTACTGCAAAGTCCAATACTCTATCTGAAGTTCAAATCAGCTACTGTAAGGTGGACTTATCCACCTCCTTGTTTCATATTTACAGTTCTTAAATGTCATCCCAATTCCCAACTATAAAATTCGCATAAGAATAATCAAGAACATTCAAGCTATGTTTGAATATTAAATTTGTCAAAAGAAATAAAATAAAAAAAAAATAAAAATTTTAATATATATTATTGGATTAAATACATTTAACACTCTTACATTTTGAATATAATTTCATTTTGATTCTTATACTTTTAATTGTAACAATCAACTCATGTGTACCTCATGTGCAATTGTTTTGAGAGCAAGTAAGGAAATTCACATGTTTCTCTCCTCATGCCTACATCTCTCTTTTTAAAATAGGCAGACCCATCCCACCCTCTTCGTCTCTTTCTCTACTGTGATTCTACCAAAACCAATATGTGGCCAAATAGATTAAGCTACGGAGAGAATTTGAAAGAGAAAGGGAGGGTGGGATTGGGTTTTGTAGTTCCGTCGGGTTGTAAAGGTTAAGTTTGAGTGTGTGGCTGTTGGGGGTTGGTTTCAGTGACTTGCAGAGAGATTGAATTTGAAAGGGATGGAATGGGTGGCTAGTGGGTTGAGGTGTGAGGATGGAGTTTTGTTGGGCATTGGAGTTGGAGTGGGCAATGCGGTTGGCCGGCCAAAGGCTTAAGAGTTGCAAAATAGAGGGGGCTTGAGAGGGGGACGAGGGTTAGAGTGGTGGCCGATGGGGGTTGGCGTGTGACATGGTAGGGGAAAAGGGGATGGATGGCTGCTACTAGGGTGAGGGAGGGTGCAGCTGGTGGTAGCGGGTGAAAGGTCTGGCAGGATGAGAGAGGGAGTTGTGTGGAGAGAGAGAGAGAGAGAGAGAGAGAGAGAGAGATGAAAGAGAAGAGGGGAGAGAAGTTTAGGCGGATTGGTTTGAGGGAAAATTATCCACATGGCAATAATGGATTGGGAGATAATAATTATTTTATTTTTAATGATTCTTACTTTATGTTTGGTTAAAAAGTGAAGTAAAATTCTTTTTGTCCCTAAAAAAGTGCACGTGATTATCATATGCCTAATTTTTATCACCTTCACAATCACAAACAACAGTTAACGGAAGGGACTGATTATTACAATTAAAAATAAAAAAATTTTGATCAAAGTACAAGAGTACTAAGCGTATTCAATATTTTTTGAGTGATAGATCTGACTCAATAGTCGAACTCTATAAACCTACTCATTTGAATGAAAGTGTTATCTGTAAAAGAAAGAAGAAGATGAATAATCGCATCCAAGACACGATTAATATCGCTTTCCTTAAGACGATATTCGCCCCCACCAATTCTCAGAATCTGGTGTGCACCGAATTAATAGCGAATCGCCTCCAGGATACAATGGAGTCTAGAAAAATCTGTAATTTTGACTGCGTGTTGCACACACGAAATCAAACCCGAATGCCCTCTAATTATCAAGTCTGCCAAGAATCTGAATGTCTATTTCTGCAGAAATAGACTTCAGAGATGATGAATAATAAAACTAGAAAAGAATCAAGAACTGTATTGCCTTTCAATATATAGAGAAGTTGTAGGAAAAATTATATATTTTTGTCTGCGAATTTACCATGTTTTTATAGATATTTTGGTGTCTTTTTGGACCAGACATGACTGTTAGAATTCAAATAATAACTGATTTCTAACAGTCACTTGCAGGTTTAAACACAGCCGTTGGATCGCCCCTTTCTTAATTTAACGGTGTAGATCGCATTTATTTATTATTTGATCAGATCAGATCATACATCACACCTCTATGATCAGGTGTGGTTCTCACCATACAATCTTTTTTGCTTATGTATTAGCCATCCGATTGTTGATCATCATGATTGACAAAAATCAATGGTCCTGATCACACGCCACACGCGCACGTGCCACGTGTCCAAGTGCCAAGTGCGCCACTAAAGCGCCACATTGCGCCACGCGACTCGCACGCGAAACGTGCGCGTGACGCACATGTGGCTTGGCACACATGCTCACACTTGAGTGCTACACCCAATCATTGCTCTAAAGCAATATATAGAAAGTTGTTGGCATTTATAAATGCCTTACAAAACTTCTCACTTTTCGATGTGGGATTCATTTAATAAGGTAATAAAGACTTTCTTCAAAGCTAGTCAAAATCAAAATGGAAAAACCCCAAAACTACTACATATATTATATATTTTGAAAATAATTTCAACAATCCCCCACCATTTTCAAAATAATTTGAAAAACATATCTTGGCCAGACAAGAAAAACTAATGCATAAATGAAGGTGTCTTATGAACTTGAACCATCACTTAGTGATAACACATCAAGGTTAACAAGGATGGCATAGTAGGCAAGTTTTGAACTAGCAATCCTGTATAGCTAACCGGACATGTCTCACACATTAGTATTCTCTTCTTTAGGTAAATTCATAAAAGTCGACACGTGGATTGGCCTTGTGTCTATATCCTGTTTTATGAGTGCTCTAGAGACTGCCCAAGTCATCATAGAAGGCGGCACCACCTTCGACACTCATATAAGTAGACTTATCTGAAGTGTTCTAGTAACTTAAACACTTCAACACAACATATTATAAGTCTATTAAGAACATATTGCTCAACCCTCCCCATTTACATTACTGGTACCAAGCACCTTTTTCCTTAGGATGAACAATATGTATAGTGCTTGCAGTCACTACATCTGATATACTTTGGCTCATTGAACTCAAGACTTGATGTTTCAAGGGTTGAGTCGAGTTTTCACCAGTGATGACTAATCATATGAGCTAAAGATCCATCCCTATTGATGTTTTCTTCACCAAGTCCCTTGCAAGTCCTTTAGTAAGCAGATCTGCCAAGTTTTGGCATGATCTCACAAAATCTATGGTGATAATTCCATTAGTAAGCATTTGTCTCACACTACTATGTCTCAGGCCAATATGCCTAGATTTGCCATTATAAATGTGGCTATATGCTCGTGACAGTGTAGCCTCACTATCACAATGCAAAGATATAGGTGACATTGGTTTAGACTAAAGAGGAACTTCTAACAACAAATTCCTAAGCCACTCAGCCTCTTTGCTACAAGAAGCCAAAGCTACAAACTCTGCAGCCATGGTAGAGTCTGTAATCAAAGTCTGCTTCTTAGAATCCCAGGAGATAGCTCCTCCACCAAGGAGAAATATCCACCCACTAGTTGATGTATGATCATCTCGGTTAGATATCCAACTAGCATTAGTGTATCCTTCCAAAACCGTAGGATACCCATTGTAACACAAACCATAATCCATGGTTCCTTTTAGATATTTTAAAACTCTTGTTACAGCATTCCAATGACTAGTGCCAGGATTACTAGTAAATCTACTAAGTTTACCAATTGCATAAGCAATATCAGGCCGTGTGCATGTCATAACATACATTAAACAACCAATTACCCTAGCATACTTTAATTGATCAATAGCTCTACCAGCATTAGGATACAATTTCAGATTTGAATCAAATGGTGTACTCACAGGTTTGCAATCAAATGAATCAAATCTTCTGAGTATTTTTTCTATATAATGTGATTGAGAAAGAACAATCTCATTAGTATTCCTTTTAATTCGGATACCCAAAATGACATCAGCAATACCCATGTCTTTCATTTCAAAATTAGATGACAAAAATTTCTTAACTTTCACAATGCTATCAATATCAGTATCAAAAATCAACATGTCATCTACATATAAACAGATAATCACACCTTTATCATTATTGAACTTACTATAAACACACTTATCAAATTCATGTATTTTAAAGCCGTTAGTAACCACAACTTGATCAAATTTCTCATGCCACTGTTTAGGTGCTTGTTTAAGTCCATAAAGAGACTTAACCAACTTACAAACTTTATGTTCTTGTCCAGGCATGATAAAACCCTCAGGTTGGTCCATGTAAACTTCTTCATCCAATTCACCATTTAAAAATGCAGTTTTAACATCTATTTGGTGAATTTCGAAGTTATAGATAGAAGCTAATGTAATAAGCAACCGGATAGTACTAATTCTAGCAACAGGTGCATAAGTATCAAAATAGTCTATATCTTCTTGTTGTTTAAAACCTTTAGCAACTAATCTGGCCTTAAACTTGTCTATAGTTCCATCTACCTTCATTTTCTTTTTAAAAATTCATTTACATCCAACAGGAACAGAACTGGGTGGTAGATCAACTAATTTTCAAGTTTTATTACCCATAATAGAGTCCATTTCATCTTTAATAGCCTCATTCCAAAAAGTTGAATCTTGAGACTTCATAATTTCAACAGAAAGTTCAAACCCTACTAGCCTCATCCCTTCCTCAATTACCGTATATATATATTTTCTGGCTTCCAAACCTAAAAAAAATTAAATTATTTTTTTAACATACACAGAATAACTACTCATTTTCTTCTCCTTTTTTCTAACCCATTCAAACAAAAGAAAGAAACTTAGATTCTTTCATTCATTTTCTTTGCTTATATTTTCCCTTTTCATTTATGTTCCCTTCACAAATTCAATATCCAAACATAGTGTCAAAGGTTTACCATAAACAAAGAAATGCCACTTAAAAATGGCATTAGGAATATAACAAAACTAAAAATTGAGAAGTGGTTTGGCAATGCCAATCTTGCTATCAACAACTGCCATGAGTCGCAAAAAACTAAAATTTCATATATAGAAGGGAAAAAAAAATTTAAAACAGAGCTTATTCATTTACATATTGAAGTATTTACAGAAGTTGGGGTAAACTAGAAAAAATTCTATTCACCGACCTCTATTGAGCTTTTAAATGGCTAGTAGGAGTAAGCATCCAAAAGAAATGTACTCTCCACTGCTACCATCAAAATCATCGCACTAAAAATCGTGTCCTCGAAGTCCCTCCTCTTTTCTCCTTTGAATTTGCATGCCCAGCTTCATACAGTTCAAATGAGCAGCCTTGACTCAACCACCAGGAAGAAAAAAAAGTCCTGCAGTCTCAAAAGTTCGTAGCAGAGACCATCTCAAGCATTCTTCTACCAGTCTTCAAGCCATTCTGGAGTATTAAGTTCTTCCAAATCTCGGGGTGGCGAAAGATAAGAAGCTCCACAGTCCTCAGAATGACTTACCATGTGTTGAGTTAAACGAGAGAGAATCTCATGTGGAACAGGGAAGCTACCATCCGTAATCCCTCTCCAATCAACGCCTTCAAACCATGGGTGAGTTTTGACCGAGTCAGCACCTTGGCTTCCAAGTCTTGTGCTTTCATCAACTTCAAGTAACTGAATGAACATATTTCTCTGCAGAGGTAAGTGCCTCGGGAAAGATATAATACAATTGAGGAAATAGCAAATACAACTCCAATGATACCTTGGTGATGAGATCAACAGCTTCAGGGCTCAAAGTATGGGGCAGAGTTAGCTGTCCTTTTGCAATCTTCGCAAATGTATCAAGCTCACTTTCTCTCCATGACCCAAATGGCATTTCACCTAGCAGCATGAAATAGATCAAGACTCCCAATGCCCACCTGCACATTTTCTGCTAGTAAGTTTGAGGCCCTGCAGGTAGTTCTGGGACACTAGACCAAAAAGAACAAAAGCAAAAGCAAGATACCCATACAAATAGCAGAGTTAAATTGCCTAATCCTAAAAAAATAGGTTTAGCTAGGGAAGCATAAATAGTCACCCATGACGACATATTACTTTGATGACGACACACATATTAGGTTCCAGAAAAAATATATTTAAGATCCACACCCACAAAAGTACTTAAGTAAAAGGAAACATCAGAGCCAAACCATTTGTGGGGAGGTAAAATGCTATTCCAATAAAAATAAATTGATAGGAAATATGTGGAGGAAGTAACTTTAATGACCTAGGCACATTTAGAGGAAATTGTACAAAAGAGTAGGCTTTCTCACACACAAGAAGAGACAACTGTAATTTCACAACATGATAAGAATGAGCAGAGAATTTGGGGAAGCAACAGTTTGAGGGTGAGTTTGCTCGAAGTGCATGATCAAACATGGAGGAAGAAATTAAAGGTATGACCGTAAGTCAACAAAGGGAGAATGTCGATAGTAGACAGGACTCAGAGAGATAAATTGAAAGGCCTCATGCTTGTTTGTTCTATTTTGGATAACTCATGCAATCCCCAGACCGTGGGTAGACATGGGTTATGGAAAACAAAACAACAATTGGCAATCTCAAGCCACATGGGAGTTCAATGTGGTATAAAAACATTCCGAACTCTATTTATGCCATGAGCCTTATATGGTACTGGACTTCAACAACAAATCAATAGTATGCATTCCAAGGGTTACTGTAACATCAAGTTTGATGCCATGTTTCTTGACAGCTACAATTTGATGTTTTGGTTTGTAGAAGTTACCTTCAAAGTGGTTAATTCATTTATTTGCAACATGTCTGGTTAATAGTTACAATATTTTGCCAAGTTCCAAATGGTATTTCTTGCAGAATATCCTCTAGTATACTCAATGGCAGCACCGTATCATAGTTGAGTTAGATCAATTTAACTGGAACACATATTGTTCTAGTACGTGGACGGGGAACGGTAACATTACACAACACATGCTCTAAAATGTATTATGATCAGGGTGGGCCTATACAGATCCCATTCTTAGAATGTATTAAGGTACTTCAAAAAATGAGAAGGATTTAACAACTAGACAATTGATGAAACATAAGGTTTCTAGTCACCAGGAGTCAGATTCAGCAATTAACAACTACTTTATATGTATGTAAGTTACATTTTGTACTCTGCATAAACATGTTCTTCAAAATATTTCCCGACACCCTAAGCAGAAACGGGAAAAAAACATTTCCTAACATAACATTCTATTATAATATCTCCTTTCACCAGAAGCAGGATTTTACTCAACCAGAGGGATATGTTCTTTAGGCTCTCTAGTGCTTTCCCTTGCATATAACTTCCATTAGAGATATTTCTGATGGAAATAAAACCAAAAGATGGCTTCTTTTTCTATAGTTTCTTTCTTCTATATGACAATGTATATGAGGGTCCTTAAGTGTAATGAGTCACAAAGCACAACAGATGACACTGGAGAACTCTGGAGAGAGCAAAGTAGAGCAAGCCACAGAGACAGAGAGAGAGAGAGAGGGGCAGTCTGTAGAGAAATGAGTAAGGTGGATCTCATAAGAGAGCGAGCATCATTTATATAAAGTCTAATCCAATATCTCGAAAGAGATAAGGATAGAGCTCAAACCAGCTTATCAGAGAAGTGATGAAGGTTATCCTCTAGAGAGGCAAGGTAAAACATACTTCTAGACCATGAAAAAGTCTAGTTGGATTGGCCTGAAGGAAACTACATTTGCTGTCCCAAGTCACCAAGCCACAAGACCCTACAGTTCCCACATTGCCTGCCAAAAAAGTTGTTCATCATCCCCGGGCTCGCCTCCCAGCCTAGGTGGAATAGAGGTAAGCACTGACATGGTTTATAAGCCAGATCACACAGGAAGCGGTGTTGGTCCTAACATGTCCTGTTTGGCAAGCCAAACACGAGTATGTCCTGACACGTCCCTTTCGGCATCCCGAACACATGTCACCAAGATGGGTCTCACACATGGGCCCTACTCGAAGGTTACCACTTGGAGATGGCAATGCTGACAAGATATGTGATGACGTCGCATAAGTAGCAATGAGGTATCTATACAATGTTTCTGATAACACTATGCAAACCACGATGCGACATACTATAACTTAATAGTATTAGGACGAACCCTAAGAGTTGTTCATATTGCATACCAGTCAGCGGGGAGACCATGGCCTTTTCCCTGGACTATCTCTGGAGCCAAAGAGTCTGCCATCCCACATATTGTGAATGTTCTTTCACCTGATAACTTCTTCCCAAATCTGAAGTCCACTAGCTACAATACAGCAGAAATTCACAAATTTGTTAAGCACCATGCTGTTCAATTTACATCGCTGCGAGTAAAAGAACAAGGAATTATATAAATTCACATATCTACAGATGACATAAACCTGTAAATGTCCTGTATGGTCAAGCATTATAACATCTGGAGATACACCTCTATAAAGAACCCCATTCTGAAATCCAAACAAATAGGCATGAAATGAAATTTTCAAAATTAGTATTGACGTATGACAGATTAGGAATTGACACAACAGTCCATTATATAGACATCAAACCTTGTGCAAATCTTCTAAGGCAGTGACAACAGAGGCAGCACAGAACTGTGCAGATTCTTCATCTAGTGGAGTGTGAAGTAATGAAGCAATTGGGCAAGCAATGCATGTATTTAACAGTATGCCAGCATGTGTTTGATCAGCACATGTGCACAAAACCTGTGGCACACCAGCTGAAGGGCTTACACTCTTCATCAGGTTCTTCTCTTTTAAAACCAGTGCTTCCTTTCCAAGACTTCTGATTTTATGCTTTGAAAACCTCTTCAAGCTAAGCAAATTTTCTGATAGATTGAGAAAGAAGGAAAAAGCAACAAAAAGAAAAAGCTTTAATCAGTACATTACTAATATACTTTTCCATAATTCCTGCACAGGACGTAAGAACCATGACATCAGCACTTTGTGATGCAAGTAAATAGTTAGCTTTACAAGGTTAGTGATCTAAGTCAAAGCGAACTTCACCGCATATGGGTGTCATTGACAATATAGCTATCCATATACAGAAAAGAAATCCAACCTGAGTCTCTCAAAAGTACAAGCCCGATCTCACTGCAGTCAGTAGAATATAAGCACTTCCTCCACTCCTAGACAAAGTTACCAGTACATAAATTCAAATGCTAATCTCCTGCCATAACAAATTCACAATAACATCTACGAGAGCAAGACTTACAAACCCTTACCAAATCAGAGAGCTTCACCTTCCCAAGGGTAGAAGGATCAATAATTTTGGATTCCTTAGACAAACCCAAAGAATAGTCTCTTGACCTAGATAATGCCAATCAGCAGAATCAGGAAAATAAAGTAATATTGTTCAAAGGAACGAAACAATATAGAACGAAAATCAAAATAAAAAACCTAACACCGACATTATCGATTTAAAGAGTTCTTTAATTTGCTTAATATGATAAGGATATTTCATTACTAATTGTCATAGTGAATATTGCAGACATTAGCAACATGAGATTACTACATACTTGTGATCATCCTGTGAAAGCTTTGCCAGAGGGCCAACAACAGAGTCAAACTTTTCTTTTGTTAAAATAGCACATACTACATCACCCACAGCAACTGCACTCACTGAGGCAATGTGCTCACCAAGAAGTGTCCATTCACCAAAATAGCTTCCCTCAGCCTTCTTCACCAAAAGCTCTTTATTCCTCTGAATATCATTGTCCTGTTTTGGGTTGTCATCCATGAGACTGCTGGTGTTTGGTTTATTAATTACTTCCGCATCAACAGCAATTCTAACTTGTCCCTTCTGGATAATGTACAATCCCAAGAGAGCCTCATCCTTCATACACCCAGAGCAATGTAAGGACAGAAGACAAAGAAAATGAAACATTTCACTCAAAATAGAAAGTTTACCTTATCAGCAATTGTCTGCCCATCTGAGAAAGAAACTTCGGAAAGAGACTCTGCGATGTGACTAAGCTGTAAGATTGTCAACCTCGAGAGAAGATCTACTGATCGAAGCAACTTCAATGATGATAAATTTGAAAACTCTGACATGAGAATTCCTCGAAAATCTTCCCTTTTCAAAGCCCAAAGAGTTCCACTTGTCACAGCACGGACAGAAGCCTGGAGTGGTTTGTTGTACCTAAGCGAAACATAGACAAAGAAATCAAGATAGTGAATGTGCATAATAACTAAACAAGAAATCATAATACCTAAGAACGAAAACTACCATGGTTGACGTTAATAAATGCCAAGAAATCATGATATGCCATGAAATGAACCATGTTTCCTAGAAAACGTGATTATAAACCTAAGATCACCAGAGTAATGTGTACAAGTGTGACAACACTAGGAAAAGTTCTGCTTAAAATGTGTCTGCAACAAGCAATCTTCTCAATAATTTGAATTATTCTGGATCTTTGAACTTATAGGTATGTTAACTTATGAAGTCAACCCATCAAACCTTAAAGAGCAGACCGATCACATAGCATGTGGAAAATATGATATTGACACTTAAAACCAGCTTCAGCAGAATTATAACTGGTAGAGAGAGAGAGAGAGAGAGAGAGAGAGAGAGAGAGAGATCTCACATTAGTGCCAGCTCCCCAAAGGATGATAATTTTTCTGCTGTGTACCGTTGTAGAACCCTTGGCACCTCTCCATCTTTTTCTTCCTGCTATTTATGCTATCTTATTAACCTCATAACTCAAGAAACTAAAAGGGAGTAAGCTTGAACATGAAATCTGAAATATTCTCTTCTAGACAACTTGTATTGACTATTGGGTCATAAGAAGACAACTATGGATCTAAGACAACTAGGAATATGATAGAGAAGACAATTTTAAGAATCAACATATGCAAATTAGAAAATGCAGCATTTGACTCAAATTAAAAAAGGAATGATAACCTGGGTTGCCAAGACCTCAAATTCTCCACTGCCAACAACATAAAAACAGTCACCATCACCGCCCTGCAAAATATGGTCTTTGTTACACCACTAAATGCAAAACTTCATACACCCACTACCCCCCACAACCCCCAACTCAAATAAAAAGAAAATGGTAAATAACTCAACACGTTGCCTTTAAGAACAAAAAAAATTCTATATTTACAGCATGCAAAACCCATGCAGTTTGAGCTAGATTACAGCAAGCACTCTCAGACGCACAAACGGGGCGGGTGGGGCCCATGGCCCCCCCTAAGTTCTGAATAATTATCTTATACCCTCTATACTTTTGAGTTTTTATGATAAATTAGGTGTATTGGCCCCACCTAAAGTTTTGCAAAATTTCCTTCGACCCTATATACTTTTGAGTATTCATAATAAAATAATTGTATTGCCCTTCCAAAACCTAAGTAATTCATCTTTGCCCTCCCAAATTCAAGTAACTTTGCCTTGTCCTTGCAGTCTAGAAGAAAAAAATTTAGTGGGAAAGTAGCGCCTATATTTTTTGATATTACATCCATAACTATTTTTACCTTCTTTATAATTGATGGGTCTCATACTACAGAGTTTAAATCTAAGTGGCATAGTTGGTAAATGTTACAATGGTACCACTAAGTTTTTTCCAAATTTGCCCCCCCCAACCCCCACCACCCGGCCCTGGGGACGCCCAAGCAATTCCAGGGTCCACTACTGACAGCAAGTGAACATAAAACTCAAAACTAAACCACACCTGCCTATCCTCTATGTATGCGCAAGAAAAAAGAAACTATCACAGGAGTAGGTACCCTCTGCAGTTATCAAAATTATATTTCCTTTTGCAGAGTTGCCATTACCAATAATGTTCACATAATATAAGAAGAATGCAGATGTAAGTTTTCAAAGATCACAGCCAACATACAAACAGTGTGTCAATCATGAATTCAGACTGGGGGACAAAAAATATCTACAATCGTCCTCTTCTAATAACCCCAATGTTTAGAATTGGTATATTTATCTGGCTGTCATTTTCTTATATTCTAATTGACCTGCTGGTGATGTTAGATCTTTATCCACCACTAACATATATAGAGCACTGCTATGCATCACAATGAAATTTCATGACTCACTTCGCAGTCACCTCTTCATTTAGTTTCAAATCAAAGTAATCCTCCTTTCCCAATTAAATTTGCTGTTCCAATATGTAAGACAGCTGAAGAAGTCTATTATATTCCAAACTAAAATAAGGATCAAAATATTAATAACCTGTTTCACCATGATTTCTCCTGGTTGAACCTCAACTCTTTGCATGCAATCCAGTAAAACATGACGCTGAGAATCAGTAAGTTTTCTGAATAGAAAATGATCATGCAATGCCCGTTCAATGTGTGCCTGCAATATATTTTATAAAATAATGAAATTACTGTAATCACAACTCAAAAGAAAAAGAACAGATAAAGGGTTTTCTTTTGAACAAAATTGTGTAGAACACAAATGCAGTAATTGACGAAAAAAGGTTTACTTCTTCTTCCCAGGTCTTCCTGTGGGCTGGAGATGGAGGAGCCCAGATTTGGCCATTCTCTAGAGAACTTTCAATAACACGGAGACGTGCCCGTGATAAGTCATGCCTAGCACGGTTGATCCTAGAACTCCAGCTTATGGTTGAAGGTGACTCTGACCCTGTGGCCTCTACAACTTGAGGGATAGGGGGTTGTAAAATGGCACCTGGACTTGCTGATTGGCCAACAGCAGTCTGGCACAAAAGAACACAACAGTAAATTTAATAACCATATATTGAAGCACAGCAAAGGAAAACAAAAGAGTAACACTCAATAGATTGTGGACAACAAGCACTCTTACATCAGTTAACCCACTAATATGAACAACTATCACAGTGATGTCATCTGTACGAGTTTCGTATTGCAGCCAGAGTCGATAAGATTCAGCAACAATTGCAGCACAAGCATCACGTGGATCCTTATATTTTGCAACCTGGAAATTAAGTAGCAGAATAAGTTACTTTGATGGTTAGCAGAGAAGAAAGAAGAGGTACAAAGTTAGTCTGTTGCTTTACATCTAGTTGACGAGGAATGAAAACCCACCAAAATTCGTGAAGAAATGTTCAAAAAATAAAATAAAAAAGAAATTATCCAAACACAGCCACCGCTCCACAAACAGAATAAAGACTACCAAGACAGCTGAAAACCAGCAACTAGACCACAATACAAGTGCTAGTGATGCTAAAAGTTGACATGAGACACACAAGTGAAACTTCAGAACACTAGGGGGCTGTTTGGGTATTCTGAAAAATGGAACAGTAGGTTGCCTTCCATTATGTTATCTGGTTTTTTTGGAAAATCACCTCATTCTCAGTTTGACATTAACCAGGTTTTCATCACTTTTCTCAAACCAGCAACTAGACCACAAAACAAGTGCTAGTGATGCTAAAAGTTGACATGAGACGCACAGGTGAAACTTCAGAACACTAGGGGGCTGTTTGGGTATTCTGAAAAATGGAACAGCAGGTCGACTTCCATTATGTTATCGGGTTTTTTTGGAAAATCACCTCATTCTCAGTTTGACATTAACCAGGTTTTCAGCACTTTTCTCAAACAAAGGTGGACCCCATATAATTTTGAACTGCATTTACCACACTTAAAAGAATTCAATCCAGTTAATTAGTGGCGCAAAGAAACAGTTTTGTCTCTTTTCAAACAAGCCCCTAGCATGGATACAAAATGATGTCATCCTAAACTGAGACAATGATAAAAATGAAATGGGAATCATGAAGACATGCAAGTATGCCATCTTCGGAACAAATACTATAAAATTGATTTAGCTAGCAGAAACATAGTTAGTCCAGTTTGGGCAATGAAGGGCATAACAGACCCGCAATGTGGAGCCCAGTTTTGGACACCCTAAAGAAGACTAAATTTCACTTTTCTGAGTCTACACCATGAGACATGCAACGCACCATTAGGTCCACCATCCTTGTCTGATTACATAATACACAAGTCTATGGTTTAAAAAGCTGTGAAGATTTTGCAGAATATGTATATGTAGTGGGTCCATAATGGTATGGATAAAAGTAGATAATAAAAATCATCCAGGCAAAATTTCACAGAAATTTCTGATTTTCTAGCTGTTACAAAACAACTTTAGATTTCTAAATATTTTTGTAATTGTAAAGGGGCTCTTCAATAGAAAATGAACCCAGAAAATGGATGGTTCCAGGAAGTACAAGAAGGATTTTGAACAATCAGAAAACCCTAAGCCACAGAAAAGTGTAGAATATCATATTTATTGGTTAGGAGATGTGTACTTGAGGTGGACATCATTCATTTAGTTCTGATCTTCCATCTGAATTTAGCATGTATAGCAGAAGGCATTTAACATTTTAAAGATGGAAGAACAAGTGCCTGGGACTTGTAGCAAAACCATTTGAAGACAAGTGTCACTCACACTGATAAAATTTTCATGATCCACCAAAATCTAGGAAGTAGGATGATGTACTCTAACCATTAGACAATCAATTACCATCTAAGAAGTACGGATACAGCCACACAACCAACAACAACAAAAATATGTATCTTTTGTATTTTTTTTATGCCATAATATTCCTCTATTTTATTCAAAGGTAATGAAAAATTGTAAGATTACACAAATGAAAATAAAAGTCATACATTCTATACCTTAAAAGTGTAGGTATCAAATTACTTTTAAAAAAAAGTATCAAATCACATTGTTTCTATTTTATGTTTGGATCCCAAGTTATTTTTTTCAACCTTGCACCATATTGCATGTATGTCTATGTAATGGAAAAGTGTGTTTAAGTGATTGACCTGTGTCCCCTAAGTGTCCAAAACATGTTCGGCTCTAAAAAATAAAAAATAAACAATATAACATGTTGAGATGTATGTCCAACACGAGTGGGGGAGTGCCTGACGACCTTCTTAGATTATCATATCTTTGCTCGGCTTTCCTTTCATCACTATAGAGTCTTCGACTTTCCTAGCGTCAAAATTTGATTATTGCAGCCCATAATCAGATGGCGCTAGGTGTCTTTCTGATTTTTCATATTTTGTTGCCCCTTGCCAATTGGTGTGACCTGAAGCTTTTCATATAACACATTAGCACTTCTATTTTTGCTTATCTTTGCTTTTCTCCCCATTGACTCATATGAATTACCTGATTTCTGTATAGATCATATATGGGCATGTAAGTGATCTTTGACCAGCTACTCAATGATAAATATATATATATATATATTGTGATAAGTTCCCACCTACTCAATGATACAGATCACGAGTATGCCACTTATGTTCCTTTCAAGTTTAGAAGTATTTGTTAATCATAAAACACTTCGCAAGGATTTCACCAGTTCGGTCATTCAACTCTTATTTTGTAGGTGTCATTGTCAAAACATGGCCCTTCAATTGGATGGTCACCAAACCTAAGAATATAAATCGATATTTATTCACTTATAAATAACAAGACATAAATTAATATTATATTCCGAGTTTTACTATCACGCTATCTATTGTCTTTTGATCCTACCAAAACTTATCCTCAGCTCACCTAAAAACACCCTTCAGTCATGCCATTCGAGATGGATTACATGAATCCCATGTCTCCTTTCCAGTCCATCAGGAGTCATGGCTTCTATTAACCCCTACATCCTCTTGATGTTAAGCCTTTGTCATTTCCATATATCTCTCCCCCAATCATTTCCCTATTAGACTTCCATTATCGCTGTCCTGGATGACATTAATGTGTCTGCTTAAACACAGTTATCTCCTACCTGTAACCTACCACATTAGACCTTATATTTACATAGATGCACTCATCGTGACACATAACCGAAACTTCGACCACCCAGCTTGTTATGCATCCTTTCAACAGAACGTTAAATTAAGAGCAGCCTCAAATTAAACATCATCACAGTACAGATGCCAACTCTATTTGGTGCAAGTTGAACCTCCCTGTTAGTTGCTCTTTGCCTTAAATGACTACGGCATGTTACACAATGATTGGCACGTTGAGATCCTATCAATGGATACTTTCAACTTGTAAAAAAAATGAAAGATGGTAAGAATTTGATATCTAAAATTTGTATCATAGTCTACCCCAAAAAAGTATCGAATCCCATTTTTTACATAAGTTATTCCCACATCATTAATACTATGCAAGTTATATGGGCAAACAAAAAAGAAGAAGGACAATCCATCTTAAAATTTGAAAGCACAAGCCAGGAGAGAAAGAGAACCTGTTCTCTAATGAAGCAATACCAGTACAAGGTGCTACACCTATTATGTCTGGCAGTTGAGACAAATAAAAACTAAACTGCATGATTCAGAAATTGTAGCTAAACAAACTTGACAACATGCAAAACGAAAATATGCATTTTTCTCTAACATTAATCGTGTCCCCCATTTTAACCACTAAAACCAAGATGAAAACAACCAGGGAGACTTGTGTCCCCGACCTGTTTGGGACACGCCCAGTAGAAAAAATACTAATAATAATTCTGGACACACCATCTGGGGTGTCAGACAGGTGTGTCTGAGACGTGTGTATCCGACATGTGTTGGTCACGCAAATGGCACCCTAAACAAAGCTCCACCAGTAGTGAAAAATCCCCAAATCCCAAGTCAGGAAATCATATTAAGACCAACCATGTAGAATAAAAGAGTAGCAGCATCCAAATAGAAATAAGATAAGAAAAGTATAAGTCACCATGTCAACTACAGATTGGCTAGAAAGGAACTCAAACACCCCATCACTGGCAATTACAAAGAAAGGATGATCTGGTGTAAGCTCCAAAACAACAATTTCAGGATTTGCAACAACCCCAACTGTCTCAGCAATTGAATCACCTATACTTCTTGTAAAGGCCGTACCAGGATACATCCCATGTTCCACCCAAAGTCTAGGAGGATCACCATCATCACCTTCTTCAGTACCCCAACACTGCACATCTGGGTCCTTCAGCCCCTCAATCTGGTCCAAAGTGAGAACTCTTGCTCCACAAAGCTTAACCCGTTGAAGTTCATCCACCCGGAATGGAGTTTGATCTATTGACAGGTCAATGGCTACAATATCCTTCCCTCTTCTCTCAGCTATAACAGCCCTAGAATCACCTGAATTAGCTACGTAGATTGTCCTACCACGAACCAATATCGTAATTGCAGTTGTCCCACTCATACTATCATCCAAACTATCAGCATGCAACTGTGAATTTGTTGCCAGGAATGCAGCATGACATGCCTGAACTGCATCCGTATGAAATCGACTATTCCGAAGCAAATTTTCACACAACTTCTGCTTCACAAACTGTGAGCATTGAGCCCCAAATTCCCCATGCCCATCAAAAACCCCAAAGAAATGGTCGTCAGGGTTTGTCCCAAATGGAGTGTGAATGCAAAAACTATCTTGATTAGCTTTATCAAGGGCATCAGGGTAATACCCTCTCTGAGATAAAAATGAGTATCGTAATTCGTAGTTTCCTGACGAAGCCTTAACTGCCCGTGACCCTTCTGGAGGCAGAAACTGCGCTGAAACCCTAGAAAGCCTCCTGATCCCCACTTCAGAATCCCCAGTTATACTCAGCTGATTCAATTGATCTCTAAATTCTCCTTCTGGCCCATCTGAAGAATCAGGTGAGAACACAGGAAACTCAGATGCCCTCACATTTTCCTTTTCTTTAACCCTGACATCTTTAGGTGTGCATATCTCACCAATGCAGGCCCTTGAATAAACACAACCCATCACTGACACCAGCGCACAGATAAAAACTCAGACACCAGAATTGCAGAAAGCTTCATCGGATTCAACTCCAACACGGTTAGTTGAATCTATCAGCAAAACGATCCACGAAAACCAATCACTGCACTCTGCTTCAACATAAAGCGACCCCAATCCAAGAATTCGACAAGCAAATGTGCCCAAATGGTGAAGTGATTCTCTCAGGTAATCCTCCAACCAGAAAATTCGAGAAAATCAAAGCCAAATCTGATAAAAATGAAAGTGAAATTCTATCAGATTCCACTAAGACCTTATCTGCTCACATTACTGAGTAAATTAAAGCTTCAAGAACTATTGACGAGAATTCGGACAAAACCCACAAAAACCCAGAATTCAAATTCAAGAAAATTGAAGATTGTGGCCAAAACCAATGAGTTTTGTAAAATCACATTTGAAGTTACATTCTTGATCCACTGTCCACAAGAACAGTTAAAAGGGCAAGACGGAGTAGTTAAGCAATTAAATTCATACACGCGTAACCAATACACACACATATATATATATATATATGATAAAGAATTATATAAATAAAAAAATATTAAAAAAAAAGTGGAAGATGGCAAGAGCGTACTTGTGGATTTGTGGGCGACTGAATCGAGAAAGGTCGAGAAAAACAGAGACCCAGTAGCAGAAACTCAGAGGTGAATGCACTCAGATGTCGTCTTCTTCTCCCTCAGCTGGTGGGCACTGAAGGAAGCCTGGTGCGTAGTACGCTAGCCGGAAGTTGATCGGAGGCGAGCGGCCTAGTGAGCCAAGCGCGTATAGAAAGTGGACAGAGAGAGAGAGACTGTGGTGTGCTGTGATCCGTACGTAGTGTTTTGTTTCAAAGCCTTCAAAGTGGAAGAGACGTATCAGTGCATGTGTGGAAGGTCAGGGCCTCAGCTTTTTCGTAGGGACTGGATTTTCCCACGCGCTTACTTTACCCACGCGCCATTCTTTGAGGGATAGTGGGGAACCCACTATAGTAGAATTTCTTAAAATAAAAAACCAAAAAAATTATTAAAAAATTAGCATGCGCTTTATCTAATGTTTGCATATATTTATATATATATATATATATTTACATATTTTACTCATCCTGTTTGATATTTTCTGGTTGGGTAAGCTATTATTTTGTTCATATAATTTCGTCTCAAATTTTAATATTATCTTTAAATTTTTAATTCTTCTATTTAAGCCATCAAACTTAAAAAAAACAAGTCAATGGAGATTATGTAGTCCAACATCTTAAATAAGAGAAAAATTAAAGATTAATTACAACATAACCCTTTCAACTATTGACCACTTATCCATATAATAAATAAATAAATAAAAATATGGATCAGTTTCACTTTATTCACTAAATTATAAATCATTACAGTTTACCCCTCAACTGCTAGAATTTAAGTTTATGTTTTCACTATTAATAAAAGAAATAAGTTGGCACTTATAACATTTGTAATCTAATATAATATATGATTTTTTTTCTCTAATAAATGTATGTGTAATTTCAAGAATATTCTTGACATTGGCTTGGCCAACAAAAAAAAAATTATAATATTTATAAATTTGATAAATGATTTGATAAATGATTTTGGCTATTTTTTTAGATATTTTGAGAGAATTTATAATATTTATAGCCACAAAAAAATTTTCTCTTTGCTTTAGAGAGTAGCATAGAATTTTGACATAAAAAAAACCCAAAGTTTGAATTTTATGAGGGTGAAAATATAATGTAGTTTAGATTATTAAAGTGTACTTAATTCTTTAATTTTTTTTATACCTATTTTAAGATATTGGACAACATTGGCTCATTTTTAAAAGTTTAAGAGCTTGAAGATAAGAAATTAATGTTAAGAAATGACATAGAAATATGTGAAAAAATTAGAGGGACAAATAAATTGTTTACCCTTTCTGTTATTCTTTTCTTACTTTTTTGACAGATTGCTAATATATCTGATATTTTAGTTCTTAAATATTTTAGATTTCAATTTCTTTTATTTATACCATTGCCTAAATATCAAAATATCTTAGTGATATTAAACTATGAACCTGACTCAGTATGGATTTTTCATAAGTGTTAAATTTGTTGAATGTACCCACATTTAACTCTCTTATAATTGAAATTAGATTGTCCTATCTACCTCAAATAGAGATTAATGAGACAACATAGCCTATATGGTATCATTTTCATTTTGGTTTTTTTTTTTCCATGTTTTAAAAATAGAAAGAACGGAATGTTCGCAAATATAAACATTTTTATTTTCTTATGGACTAGATTTTTTTGATACTTTAGAAAACAATTTAAAATTGCTTTCTAGAGTGAATTATTTTCAAAAACTATTCTTGAATATGTTTTTGAAAACAATATAGTCAAATTCACGTTTTGTATTATTATTTTTATTTTTTATAATAAAAGACAATGTTCATTAAACAAGTTCAGACCTTGCTCGAAAGAAACGAAAATAAATGAACTTCTTTCAATTAAATTACAATAAATTAATTTGATTTCTTTGTTAGTCCTTGTACGTAAATGGCCTGACTTCAATCATATCATCAAACTAATTAATTTTTTCGAGTCAAGGATCAAATAGTCCACTACTTAGATTGGCTTAACTAGAAAATGTGTTTAGGATATGATTTCATTCAAATCTATCCTAAGTAAGAACTGGAGTCTTATACAACTAAAAGAGAAAAAAAAATTACCGAAAAAATATTATTTCTTTTCCTTGGCATACCAAATCTTAATTACCAATATGGGAAACAAAAACATGAAATGTTGTCCGCAAATGTTATGAGAAATTAAAACATTGGGTGATATAAAAATGAGCAAGATACGTATAATTTTTTTTATTAAATATCTTAAAATAGGAAGATAAAGCATTAGAATAGTTTTATAACCAATTAAAATACTGTTGTTAAACATTATTTTAAAGAAATTATCGTTAATATTAGAAATTATACAAGCGTGTTTTTATAAAATTTTCTCAAGACTTTTAGAACGATTTTTGCAAAATTCTTTAAACTTTGTTAAAGTTTTTGAAATATTTTAAATATATATTTTATAACTTAATTTATAATTTTATGAGAATTTCATCTCCCTTCTTGAAGCCAGTTTCAAGTTTTTGTCTAAAACTTATGAGCCCATTTGGTATAGCTTTTTTCAAGTTTTTTTTTACTTGATATTTTTAACTTATAAGAAAAAAATGATATTTTTAAAACTTTTGTAACTTTTTTTATTTTTACTTATATTAGCTTATAAAAGTAAAAAAATTATTAAAAAAAATTAATTTTTTATTTATAAAAAACAAAAAATAAAAATAAAAAAAATTAAATTCAAAGTCTACCATAAAAAATGTTCAACGTGTAAAAGCCCGTGGAGAAGCATCTTACCTGCTTCCTGTACCTGAATGTTGGAAAGCAAGTATGCTACCATGACAATTGTCTTGCGTCCTTCACCCGGACTTTCCAAGAAAAGCCATGTCACGCGCACTTGACAGCGCGTATTTAGCCAGCAGCAGCCTTCAATATCAATAGGATTGTAAACCATCCACGTTCTCGTACTCAATTTGTTAAATTTTTTTTTTAAATGAGCTTCTTATAAGAATAAGTTGAGTCTAAATATATTTTTAAACTAATTAATTTTTTAAGTTACTAAAAAAACAAACTATATGAGCTGGTATTAAATTAAAACTCAGTTTAAAATCAATTTAAAAATTAAACAAATTAAATTTAAACAAAATTTAACACTTATTAAGATTTTATAATAAAATTTAAATAATTCACTACTCGATTTAGCTTGTTTATAGCTCTAAATTTCACAGTCAAATTTCGTGTATGTTCTTAACCCAACTCCATACCTCACAATGGCTCCAATTTTAATTGACAACCTCACAAGGATGATTCTATTTCTTAATAAGTAATTATGATTCGATGTTCTTCATTGTGACACATATATGTATGCAGGTATATAAAAATTACTAAACTATTTATTATTATGATTGTACTTGAAATTGTAAAACAATCAAACTATTTGAGTTTAACTCATGTTTGCACATATAAAACTACAGTTCGACACTATGTGATCCTCTATGAATCTTAAATATATTTCTACGTATAATCTCTCAATTTTTTAAAAAATTTTTGTAATGTTTTAACCCTCTAAAGTTCGAATCTTAGTTGTCCCTTGGTTTTTTTTGCTAGTCCAAAAACTCATTTTAGATTGACATTGAAATTTCTTAATTTTTTGAGTAGGGTTAGCCCAATAGTAATGGCGCTCCCACTTGGGCCATGAGGTCATGAGTTTAATTCACCATTTCACTCTCCAGGAATTGTCCCTTCAATTTACCAAAAAAAAAAAACTCTTAATCTTCTGAATTTGACTCCATCTGAATTAGATAAATGTATAGCCAATAACTGTACTCTCCTATATGATCACATTAGCTAGTTGTTATTACAATTTATTGGAGATATATGCAAGTAATTACTTGGAGAAGAGTCAAATTCAGTAGATCCTTGTTGATATGTGTCACCCACTTAGTTCTCTTCATGACCACCCTCTATGCATATCTTAATATAGAGTCATTCCTTTCATTAATTTTTATCAACCACAACTACCATGAAAAGGAACCCTGGTTTGAGATTGAAAATGCCATCCACCCTCACCCATGCATGATCACATATTTCAAAAGTGGGCCCTATGCCAATTGGCACATCATGGTATCAATTTCATGTCTTAATTTTAATTAAATTATCCATGATTTTAATTATATAAGCTTGGTCGGCACCTAACTTGCACAGTTAAGTGTGAATGATTAAATTATTATATTCCTTTCTTTGGTCATTAGTATAGCACTTGGGATAGTGATTGTAGGGATTATAAAAAAACAAAAATAAAAAAGGAGAAAAAAAGGAGAGTGATTGTAAGACTAAATTAATCCCGTCTTTGGTATTATTTTCAAAAATTATTTTCTATTCACGAAAAGAAAAATCAATCAATACAGAAACACTAATTTGGCAAATCGTTTTAAAAAAATTTCTTCAAAACAACCCATTTTCAGGAAATAATTTTAAAATTTTTTTTTAATTTTTAATTTTGATTCCTTTAAAAAAACAATATGCAAAAAAATTTAATTTTGTTTTTTGTGTTTTTAAAAATATAATTGGTAAGAAATTTGTAAAGAAAATCAAAAAGCTGGGGACTAGCTATAAGGATAGCTTTCATGCACCCACCCACTAGAGGTGGGTGGGGAGTGCATTTCACATCAGCTCCCGACAGGTACGTACTGAAATCACAAAGCCAACTTTATTGCACCACCAAAGCTTAGGCCTCCATTTTAACCTGTGATGAGACTTTGATTGGAGTAGCCTCTAGAAATTGAAACCTTTAAGTCCAATCCAGAGGCATAGAGCAGGCTAGGGACCCATCTTCAAAAAGCAGTCTTTATAGGAAACTTTGGTAGACTTTTGATTAATCCATGCAACTAAAAAAATGAAGCCCAAGTTGGACATCTCTCAATTCTCAACCACCTAACTTCTGACCTTGAGGGGTCACGACAACTCACAAGGGTTTGCTTTTGGTTGAGTGAGTGATGAAGGACAGCGAGAACAAGCCATCTAGCTGACCAAAAAGACACCACTGATTCATGGGTGTACTTTCTCTGTTGTGACTTGGGGTGACCTGGAATCCATATCTTTACACACTTAAAAAGTCAGTGGCGAAGCTATGAATTTCACCCAAGAGCAACCATTAATCATAATTATAAAATTTTTTTTTATCATCAATGGTAGGTAAATTCTTTAAAATTTTTCTGTAGGCAAATTGAAAGTAACTCTAAAATTATAGGTAAAATTAGAGTTTTAAAAATTTCTGAGGCATTTGTATATTTTAAGGGTGAAAATTAAAAATATCACTAAATTTGTAGGTAATAATAATGAAACTTTTAAAAATTTAAAGGGGGCATTTTTAAAGAAACAAATTAAAGGACAATCTAAATCTTGTGGGCAGAAGTGCAATTGTTAAAAATTTGAGAGGAGCAGCTACTCCTCTGGACCTTAGTTGCCTCCATCCCTAGTTAAAACAAAGGTAGCATCAAATACGTCTGATAAACAATTAGAGCAATGCTAGCGTCAGGCACGCTTGATAGATATTTGCACACCTATCGTTGACAATGCTTTGACTACACGAATAATGAGCTTTTGCTACATCATAGTATTAGCAACGGTGCAAAACCCCCTTGCTAAAGAAGGTTTATTTGACGGCATTGCCCTGTCTCTAATTATACGATGTAAATAACATGTATTTGCGACGATATTTACTGTGGAGCACATATCAAAGTATTTACTCATGTGGAGCACAAGGCTTCAGATATTTTGGTGATAATTGGTACAATGCTTGTTGGGAAATTAAATTTATTAAAATAATAGAAAACGGAAGGATAATGAAATTATTTGACATTAAATTTATTAAAATAATAGAAAACGGAAGGATAATGAAATTATTTGACATTCATTTTTTTATGGGAAACCAAACAACAAATTATAATTTTTTAAAGCAAATAGTTATTCATTTTCTTTATCTCCAACCCCAATCAACAAAAAGCAGAAAAAAATTTGCTTCTTTCTATGTTTTTCTATACTTTTCCTTTGTCTGAACAAAATTCAAGATCCAAACATTTGGCGTGAGACTATGGATGCTTGAAAGCTTGGTTGGCAATGTTATCCTGTAAGCAAATAAGATCATTGATGTGCTCCCAAAAAACCAGTCTTTCTTTGTTTCTGTGGAGGATGAAATGTTATCTCCCATGAAGAAAAAATATGTAACAATCAGTGGAGATCATATGGAGGTGGGTCAATTGGCAGACCTGTCCAATCTCGATATAATAGAAAAAAAGTGGCAATCCCAAGCTGAATGGTTGGATAATTTGAGTAATTTCTACTGTGAATTGAGCAACCTTTACAAATTGAACTTGGAAGAGAAACGAAGGTACCAGCTTGACAGATAAGCAAGAAGAAAAAAAAAGAAGTTCTGAAGAGAGACAAGGTGAGAATGAATATTTCAATTTTTTTGGGGGTGTTTTTATCAGGCCATTCATGCCCAAAAATTTTGATCTTATTATTGTTGGGCTTCTAGCTGAGCACAATTCAAGTTTCAATGTACTTCATCCATGGGACTTGCATATATCCAGCCCTACAATGCTATATTAAAAATAACATACACCGGTGGTCCTTCACTTCAAAATTACAGCAGAATCTCGTATTAGAGATTCAATTTGTCAACAAAACAGCTTTTTACCAAACAAGTATCTAGCAATTAGCATGTCCCTAAACTAGAATGCGTAGTGGTGGATTTATATTATGATTTATGCTTGATTATTGGGTTTAAGAATCTGATTGTTGGACTTTTTCGAAAAACTGAATATCCAGTTTAATTAATATGTTGCTCATGATATAATTATTTCCCATCGATTATAAAAAATTAGAATGCCTTAATCCATCTACTATGTTTTTGGACGACAGATAATTGATTCATCGCCATCTTCTTCTTGTTAATTAACTATGGTTCTTAATTTGGATTCATTTTGTGTTCTCACTTTATACTTGTTCTATGTGGCAACAACATATGAGAAAATCAGAATCTAGGATTTCCCCTCTCACTTTCTGTATTTACACACATATACATGTTCATTTAGAAAGTTGATGGTGACGATGATCCAAACAACTAAGATTTTGCCATGCCAAAGAGGCATTGTTTTTTGATAGGCCAAACCAAACTGACCAGTTAACAATTGAAAAGTGCCAAAGAGGCATTTGAAGCTCTTGAAAGCTGGGAAGGTCATTGTGGTTCCCACAGGGGAGGAACCAAAATTTTGTTAGCCAGTTTGAAAACTTGAAACCTAAATTTTCAATTAATAATATAATTATTATATAGTTTAATTATATTTTGCACTCCTGCACTTTACACTAAATTTTACTTTAGGATTTTATTTTTATTTGTAATAATTAAGCCTTTATATTTATAATTTGTTGCAATATTAACTTTTTGCTAACTTAATTATGTTTGAAACATATACAAAAATTCGCATATGACAAGTATGTGACCTTTTTCAATAGACACATTTTATTTAGTTTCTTTCCTGCCCAAAGGCTCATGCGTGTTGCATGTAAGTCAAATAGGGGACATTTTTATGAAGCCTAATTACATTGTATACATCACAGAATTGATCACACTCATAATTTTGTAATTGATTTGAGATGAATTTATGATAGAATATTAAGGAATGGGTAGGACTTTAGATATTTGTCCCATTTTAAAAGGCTATTTGCTTGTTACATGTGAATTTTTATTTACTTCTCTAACAGATATTAACAGAATATTGATATTACCACAAATTAAAAATGTAAAAGTTTAATCTTACAAATAAAAATGATGGTCTTGAAGTATAATTTGTGTAAATTATAGAAGTCTAAAGTATAATTAATTCTTATTGTCTTTTTAAGTTTTCTTTGCACACATTTTCAATTTCAAGTCCAAGAAATCTATTAGTATGGAAGGCTAAATTTTTAAAAAAAAATTCAAAAATGAAAAAAAAAGGGAACAAATTGATTGTGCTTTAGACCAAAATGAGTAGAACCTACAGTACGCTGTTGACTCCATACCTTGATTTTGATAATAACAAAATATTGTATTTGTGATCTAATGATTCTACTTAGTGTATATATCATATTATGCATTAATCTCTATTAAGATCATGACTTGAAGCTTTATATATTGAAGACATTGAAGATCTTGTGTATTGAGAAGCTTATCATGCATTGTTGAAGGTTGTTGAGCATGATAGTAGATTGATGAAGAACTTCTCATCATGACCATGTTCATAATCTCATCTTGAAGTGATTGAAGTAGCTCAAAGATGATAATGGTCTATTGAAGATCTACAACGAGACATGGAAGCTCAATTTGAACATTTTGAAGAAATCTTGAAAGAATGGAAGAAGTTTTGTTGATTCAATAAGCAAAATGGTTTGATTTCGTCTTAAAAATATTGAAGATGTTCTTGGAGATCAACATGGCTAGAAGAAGTCATTTTAAGCCTTAGAAGTCTTATTTAGATGATCCTTGAAGAGCTTGAAAACTTTGAAAAAGATTGGAGAAGTCTTGCAAAAGTTGAAGTCTTTAAGCAAAAAAAGTTGACACATGGATCCTAGGAGTAGACACATTGAGAAAGTAACTTGGACCTAAGTTTGTCCAAAAAAATGGTCGACCCCTTCAAAAAAAGGGTCGACACACTGCTCTAGAGACCAAGCCTTGGAGAAGGTTCAAAAAGGGTCGACAAATTGTTCTTTAGGTGTTTACACATTTTGGATAGTGCCTTGGTGATTTCTGCTGAAATACAAAAATGGTCGACACATTGATCTTCAAGGGTCGACACATTAAAGCAAATTGTTGAGAAGCTAAAATCAGAACAAAAAGGGTTAACACATTTAGAAAAAAGGTTGACACTTTGACGGTAACAACTAGTTTTTTGATAGTTGTAACAGCTCGATGTTGCACTAAAAACACTCCCAACCACCACCAACTGCTAAAATTAATGCAAGGTCATATATAAAAGATTCCCACAACATTTATAGAAGAGAAGATGAAGATTTAAGTGCTGAACATCAACTAAAAGCTAAAAATTTATGAGCCCTAATTGCCATATTCTTTTTTCTAAAGTACTTGTCGTTATTTACTGAGCTACACTTGCTTATACACTCTTGGAGAGAGTTATCTTTTGTATAATCTTCATTTATTTCACTTAGGAGGGTTTGTAAACTTGTAAGTTTAAGTGAAACTTGAACAAAATCACTTGGAAGGTTTAAGAGCTTGGGAAGAGCTCTTGTAAAAAGTAAGTTGGGCACTTGAGCAACTAGCACCTGCTATGTAAAAGAGTTTTTGGATAGTGGAAGGCTTTTAAGGGGATATTGAGAGTGAAGACATACGTCACACGTTGTGGCTGAATCTCGGTAAATCTTGGTGTTCTTTTTGTGCTCTATTTTTTGCTTGCTTTCTATTCCTTGCTTACTATTGCACTATTGGTTTACATGCACACACACACACACACACACACACACACACACACACACACACACACACATTGATTCACTGCTCCATTGCTTAACTTGATTTTGATTACATTACTTTGTGATTTATTTTGAAAAATCTAATTCACCCCCCTCTTGGGTTGCATCTTTGGGCCAACAATTGATATCAGAGTTAGTACTTTATTTTAGAGGTTTAACATCTTTAAAGTTGATTCATGTAACCATGTTTGGAAGCTTTATAGGTGAGGGTCAATTTATTAAAAGACATTCTATGTTTAATGGAACTAATTACAATTATTGAAAGAATATGATGAGAATTTATATTCAATCAATTGATTATGAACTTTGAAGGATCGTTGTTAATGGTCCTAAGTATCCTACCGAGACCGTAGAGAAGGTAATTGTGTCCAAACCTGAAAGTGAGTGGGATGAGGTTGACTTGAAGCTTATGCAATCTAATGCTAAAACTATGAACATTTTATATTGTGCCTTAGACCCAAATGAATTCAATAAAATTTTTACTTGTGAATCTACCATAGAAATTTGGGATAAACTTAAAGTGACTCATGAAGGAACCAATCAGGTCACAGAGTCCAAGATTGACATCCTTGTGCATAATTATGAAATGTTTAAAATGTTATCTGGAGAATTCATTACTGAAATGTTTACATGATTCACTGATATTGTTAATTGATTAAAATCTCTTGAAAAAATGTATATTAATAGTGAGCAGGTGAGAAAGATTCTTAAAATTTTGCCAAAAGCTTGAGAAGTTAAGGTGACCACTATACAAGAAGTAAAACATCTCAACACTTTACCACTTGAAGAGTTGTTTGGATCCCTTATGACCTATAAGTTGCTCCAACAACAAAATATGCAAGAAGAAGATGAAAAAAAGAAGAGGATAATTGTCTTCAAATCCTCAACCTTAGAAAATGATCAAGATAGTAATGAGAAGAAGGAAGAAGAACTTGCCGAGCTTCTAAGAAAATTTAAGAGATTCATAAAAAGGAAGTGAAAAAGAAGAACAAAATCAGATGCCAAATAAGACTTCAGCTCTGATGAAAAAGCTGAACATTAAAAGGTTACAAACCTATATCTCATGGCACAAGAAAAACATGAGGTAGTTCTCTCTAAACCATCTAATTTTCATTTGATAAACTACAATATGCTTTTGATGACTTGCTTGCTGAATTTAAAAAAATGGGCATAAAAAACAATCTTCTCAAAAAAATACTATCCATTCTCACCAAGGAAAGTGAAGATTGACAAAATGAAAATGAAGTTTTGAAAAAGAAAAATTCTGTTTTAAATGAAAAAGTCAATGATTTATAAAAATCTTTTTGGAAATATGTTGATAAAGAAGAAAAACTTGATGCAATACTTTATAAACAAAAATGCTCTCTTGATAAAGCTAACCTTGGATACAATCCTTTTAAGAAGAGAACGTTTTCAAAAACGAAGTTTGTATCTCTTAGTGAAAAAACTCAAATTACTTATTTTTATTGCCATAAGAAAGGTCATCTTGCAAATCAATGTTTTGCTGTGCAAAAATCACATGCTTTAAAAATGCACGGGTTCCAAGAGGACCATTGAAGACTAACTCCCAAGAACCTAAGATGATTTGGGTACTAAAGGTCAAAGGTTGAGTTGTTTCATTTGTAGGTATGCCTTAAAGCAAAATCCAAGAATGATCATTAGTACTTGGATAGTGGCTACTTAAGGCACTTGATTAGTAGTGAGACTTAATTCACATCTTCATACCAAAGGATGGAGGTATGATAAATTTCAATAATGTGTGCTAAAATTTATGAAAATCATAAATAATATTACATTATAGCTATTAAGAATATTGAGCATGTGTAATTCTTTCACTTGATTGATTTTGATAATATGCATACATATGTTATATATGTTTAATTGTTTGTATAAATATTCTATATATACTTGATTGCCTATTAATACATTACATATTATTCATAAGTCATTTCTACATTTCATAAGAAAAAGAGTTGACCCCTGTTTTCGAGAAGTTGACCCCTATATTCTGAAAATGACTTCTGATGACTTCTGTTGAACATAGTCGACTCTTGTTTTAAGAGTCGACCCATTTTAATAGAAAGCCTAGAAGGCAATTTATGCAGAAAATGGGTAGACTCTTTTACAAGATTGCTCAGCACCTATAAATACTGTTTTCGCCCAAATTAGACAAACTCTTTCTTTTTCGATCAACCGTTGCACCAACTGCCAAATCTTTCAAAAACAAAAATCTATCTTCCAATCTATATGCCTCCCAGATTCAAAGTACTAGATCCTCTTATAACCGCTTGTAACCTCCATCTCAACCTCCAATGGTAAGAACATTTATTAGAGGTGAACCCTCTATGACTCTAAGGAAACTTTTTCCCATGGACATTGTGCCAACCAATAGTTTTGTACAAATGGAAGTGTTGATGAATATGATAAAAATAAATCAAGAGGAGATGTTCACAAAGATTGACAAGAAGATAGAAAATGGAGCAAAATGAGACTCCATGCCACTGAAAAGAAGATAAGAGAATGAAGAGGATGAATAACAAGAGGATGAAGAGGATGGAGAACAACAAAATGAAGAGGAAGAGGAGTAATGACAAAATTTTGGTATAAAAGAAGAGGAAATTAAAGGAACAACCTCCTCATCTGAAATTAAATCTGGCATCCCTCCTTCCACACATAGATGGACTGAGGCAGAAAGGAGGAATCAAGTTTTTCAACACCAAAGACACCCTTCTTGACCTATCTCACACTCCATCTCCCAAATCCAAATAAGCACTCTTGCATTTGCATATTTGAACAATTTTTTCTTAATAAAATAGTGTGTCATCCTCAAGACAATTATGTTGTGATATTTTGTGAATAATCCTCTTTAACTTTTGGACAATTGTTGATGCCTATATGTATATATATACATGTTGTTTGGCTTATTGATTTGTTGATTGGCAACTGCCAGTTTGATTGTTGTCTTAATTATATCATTAATCTTGTTTTAAGATTTTTTTTGCTATTATACACGTATTCTTTTTCTATATATTTATCTTATGATTTTGATAAATTAAATGTCTTTTCAATGCATTTTTATATCTTTTTGTGATAGAATGACAAAAAGGGGGAGAAGTATTGAAGAATGTAATTTATATTGATGTGTTCATATAAGGAAAGATGTATTTGACTACATGAGAAAAGGGGAACAATTTCAGAATTACTGATTGGACATCATTTATTTAGAATTGATTATTATTGCACTTAAACTCCTTTTGATTTATGCTTATAACTCTTTTTGATGAGTTGACAAAAAGAGAGAGAGAAATTAGCAATTTGGTGTATGGTCTATGAATAATTATTACATAATCTTAAAACAATGAAAAGTGCTTCATTACAAAAGAATGGGGGAGAAATATCTGGTATTAGCTCTATATTTCTAATATTGTGTTTACTAGGATCATTAGATTTTGAGTTCATTATTCATATCATGTAATGTTTTGCCATAACAAAAAAGGGAGATATTGTTAACTCCATGCCTTTATTTTGATGATAACAAAACATTGTATTAGTGATCTAATGATTGTACTTAGTGTGCATATCATATTATGCATTTATCTCTCTTTGGATCATGACTTAAATTTTTATATATTGAAGACATTGGAGATCTTGTGTATTGCGAAGCTTATCAAGCATTATTGAAGGTTATTGAGCATGATAGTAGATTGATGAAGAACTTCTCAGCATGACCATGTTCACAATCTCATCTTGAAGTGATTGAAGTAGCTTAAAAATGATGAAGGTCTATTAAAGATCTACAACAAAACATGGAAGCTTAATTTGAACATTTTGAAGAAATCTTGAAAGAATGGAAAAAGTTTTGTTGATTCAAGAAGCAAAATGGTTTGATTTTGTCTCGAAGATATTGAAGGTGTTCTTGGAGATCAACATGTCTTGAAAAAGTAATTTCAAGCCTTAGAAGTCTTTTTTGGATAATCCTTGAAGAGCTTGATGACTTTGAAGAAAATTAGAGAAGTCTTGTAAAAGTTAAAGCCTCTAAGCAAAAAGAGTCGACATATAAATCTCAGGAGTCAACACATTGAGACAGTAGCTTGGACCTAGGTTTGCTCATAAAAATGGTCGACACATTGGTCCATAGAGCAAGTCTTGTAGAATATCCAAAAAGAGTCGACACATTGTTCTTTAGGTGTTGACACATTTTGGATAATGAGTGCCTTGGTGATTTCTGCTGAAACACAAAAAGGGTCGACACATTGATCTTCAGGGGTTGATACATTGGAGCAGATTGTTGAGAAGCTAAAATCAAAACAAAAATGGTCGACACATTAAAAAAAAAGGTTGACACCTTGACTATAACAGCTCGTTTTTTTACCGTTGTAATAGTTCAATCTTGCATTAAAAATACTCTCAACCACCATCATCGGCTAGAATTAATGCAAGACTATTTATGAAAGATTCCCCCAGCATTTATAGAAGAGAAGATGGAGATTTAAGTGCTGAATATCAACTGAAAGCTAAAAAAATTTGAACCCTAACTACTATATTCTTTTTGCTGAAGTACTTAGGGTTATTTACTAAGCTACACTTGCTTATACATTATTGGAGCGAGTTATCCTATGTTTAACCTTTATTTATTTCATTTGGAAGGGTTTGTAAACCTGTGAGTTTGAGTGTTCTTGTCAAAAACACTTGTAAGTTTGAGTGAAGTTTGGACAAAATCATTTTGAAGGTTTGAGAACTTCGGACAAGCTCTTGTAAAAAGTGAATTAAGCATTTGAGTAACTAGCACCTGATGTGTCAAAGAGTTTTTGCATAGTAAAAGGCTTTTAAGGAGGTCTTGAGGGTGAGGACATAGATCACATATTATGGCTAAACCTCAGTAAATCTTGGTGTTCTTCTTGTGCTCTATTTTTAACTTGCTTTCTATTATTTGCTTACTATTGTACTATTGGTTTACAAACACACACACACACACACACATACCTTGATTCACTGTTACATTGCTTAATTTGATTTTGATTGTATTATTTTGTGATTTATTTTGAAAAATCCAATTCACCCCTCCTATTAGGTTGCATCTTTGGGCCAACATACACAATATAAAAATTTGATAATTTATAGGGTTAGCACCTTTAAGAGATGTTCCATATTATTGTGAGTGTCACACCCTCAACCCAATTAAACATCATTAATGTCATATTAGGCATGGCATGATCGCACAGGCCACCGTGCCTGCGAACGATACCTTACATGCACCAAAAGATAAACCACAAATTGACTAAACAAATATATATATATGACTAAGCATCTATACCATATGATATAGGAAAAGGAAACCATAAGTTACATCATTATAAATGACATAAAGCATTATAGAAAATCAAGACCCAATGTCTCATACAAAACATGGCAAGAAACAGAAGAAAAACAGTAAAAGCTTGCCCCTAAGACTCGCACTCCTGACATTAGCATAGACGCCACCACGGCGATGACCAGGACTATAGTGAACCGAACTCTATCCTTAGCTCACCTGTCAACAAGGTCTGTGTGGGTGTGAGCTAAAAGTCAACGTGCTCATAATAGATAATCAAACTCATAAAGAATGATAAATATAATTATAGAATCACCCAATGATATATAATCATCTCTAAAACATCAACATCGACAATATATAATCATCCTCTCATCATCACCAACAATTTAATGTATGTCATGAAATGCAATATTAATGAAACACACACATGTACGCGTAATTTTAGATAACGTTAGTCCAATGTATCGATGACGCGTTATTAAGGAGGCCCCAGATCGACATCCTATTTAGGTTAACCCCACATCGGTTAAATCTTAGGTTAGTCCTATATCGGCAAAACTTTCATCCATGCAATGCAATGCAATATAAGACATATGATATGGATGTTATGTAATGCCACCGCCACCTCTTATATGACCTTATCAATATCATCGCATTTTTAACCACATCAATATCACCACATATATAATCTCATCAAGAGTATGTTATATATAATCATAAACAACTCTATATGGACAATACTATCACAATTAACACCAACGTCCATATCAAGACAATAATACACCAATATAAATAATATGATAAACAATATATTCATTCAATATGAATATGAATATCCTTAATTCCACAATCAACACCCATATTCATAATATTATAACAAATATATTCATTCAATATGAATGAGACTATCTTAAATCCCACCTGTCACCGTACTCATATCACTGTATGATTAGTCATTGGTTGATGTTAATGGCTCTTGTCCTCCGTGAATCCTCATCACCTCAACCGTGTTAGTTTAGGAATTCCAGCAATAATAAGCAATATAATGTATATGCAACCTCAATTAAACTACCAATGTAATGCAATAGTTGAAAAGTATCAAAATATACTAAGTCCTCTAATCTGTTAAAACTGACACATGCCTAATAATTTGGACATAACTTCGTGAGCTTATACCCAAAATTTATCAAACTTTAGGAATAAAAAATAAATATCTCAAAGAGTATCCAAACCAAATTTTACATTTTTTGAACATACTTAAGTATTTATTTGGTATTTTCTCAAACAGGACAGGGCTGCTGAATTTAAGTTTCTACAGTAGATGGTTCTCATTTGAGAGGTCTAAAATCTAAGTAAATGGTATCTTCTTGACTTGAAATTTGGCACAGATTATCATTACCCTTCTAATAGATATAGTAAAAATTTTATAATTTTTAAGTTACTCTAACTTGGTCTAATGCTCTGTCAAACCAGAGGTTGCAGATCTGGCTAGATCTAGGCCTCAAAATTCTGCAGTGGCAGCTTAATTTTGAAAAACACCATAATTAGAATATTAAACATTTTTGGTTAAAACCAAAGTTCAAATTTCTTTAAGATCTCAAAGTTTAAGTGTACAAAAATTCAGCTCGGAATAAGGATTTTAGATAGGCCAAATAACTTCTGAAAGTGGTTGTTTTTCGTAGATTTTAGCAGCAGAAACTCTTTAAACTTTGAACAGAGTTTTCTTTTTTAATTCTTAAACAAACTAAGCAAACTTTGAGCTTAAGTTGAAGGATTTTTCGTGCTCTTTCCAACCATGGTCTCAAAATTTAGATTAGGCCTTGTTAAGGTCTTAAAAATAGGGTTTGAAAGTTGCTGCTTCTGTTCAGATTCTGGACAGCAGCCATGGTTCTCTCTCCCCCTTTTCCTCCTCCATCTTCCTCCTTCCATGACAAAGATGCTTATACAACATACAACATACAACATACATATATCATACAATAAACAAACATGGAACTCACCTTGATAATTGCAACCGATCATTTCCTAGGGTTTTCCCTCTCTTCTTCTTTCTCTTTTTCCTTCTTGTCCTTCCGTTTCTCTCTCTCTCTCTCTCTCTCTCTCTCTCTCTCTTTGTCTTAATTTGTTAAGTAAAAGCCTTAGGTGTCTCCCATTTCTTTTCCCCACCAATTCTCATTCACTAAGTGACTCACACCTAGGTGCTGCATACCTCTAAATCATGCAATATATGTAATTTACTTAATTATAGAATTATGAAATTAGGGTTTCACAGTGAGTGTCATAGGATAGATAAATTTTTAATGTGACACTATATATATATACACACACAAGGGTTACAAAAAGTTGAAGGTGTCGTGTGACCTTCTCCAGTAATTAGTTCTTCCCACAAATTACATTAGGCTTAAATTACACTAGTTACCAAAATGAGAAGTAGAAGTGAAAAACGTTAGATAAATTAGAAACAAAAAAAAAAAAACAAAAAAAAAATATAAGGGATATGGAAAGTGAGAAACGATTGAGAAATTTAATAAAAATCTTAATAAGAAGTTCTCGTAAACTCAAATGAGACTTTTGAAAACTTAGTGAAAACTTACATAAATAATTCCATAGATACTTAGATAGAACTTAAGAAAAAAAATGTATAAAAATTCATATTTTAAGTTTTTGAAACGTTTCCCCTAAATATCCCAAGAGTTCTATCAAGTATCCTGAGAGTTTCGTAAATGTTTCATAAGAGTTTCTGAAACATTTCTTAAGAGTTTTTAAAACGTTTTTCCAAAATACTGGCACTGGAAGCGCGTTTACTCCCCTTCCAATGAGTTTCCCGACAACTATACCACACACTATTTGTGTGCCAGTGCAATATATTAATAATCCCACGAATTCTATACTAATTTATGAATATTAAAAAATACTAATTCAATTTTAAAACGTTTTCTTGTTTTAGTTATGCAAGACATCTTAATATAAGTTATACTTCGCTGGACTAAATGAAGATTCACGAACATGTTATCTTTAAGGATAACTCCGTAGAAAAAAAATATTTAATTTTATAGTTAATTGCAAAACAAAAAAATTGTAATATACAAAACAAGGAGAAGTTATCCAAAATGATCGTCATATCATGTCATCGTAGTTCCGTAGTATAACAATTTTTTCATGGGACGTTATGTATCTCTTTTTTGTTTTTTTTTAAAGATTTTTAGAGAGATAACATTATTGAGAAATTATATGCATTATCATAATTCCATTGGTAGGTTACGAAAAATTCATGCCATGAAAAAAATATCAAGAGTATTGCAATTTGACTGAAAGCACGATAATATAGTGCGATGATCACATTCGGTAATGTCTTCAAAAGAAAATGGCAGAAACGAGTAGCACAATACGGCAATAACAACTAAATTCACAAAATGACTAAAATATTTGAAAAATTTTCAATTAAAAAAAAATTACCATCAGGTATCTCAAATTATAACCTGACAGTAACAACCTTTCCTTTTTATTTTTTTTGCTACAATGTTTAACCCTTTGGCTGACTACTTTTTCGAACTTATTTACGGCTGCATAAACCGTATAAACTTTATAAATTTGTATAAATAATAGCTGATCACAAGCAGGTGTGAGGAGGGATTGCAATGGAAACATTTTATCTTTTTCCCTTTCTTTTAGACTTATTGTTTTAAATGATTTTTTTGTATTTATCTAGCAAGTAAAGAGTGGTGAAAGCACCAACAAAATCAGGGCATTAAGTAAAAGTGTAGGCATTGAGCAAAAGTTATAAAAGCTACTAAAAAAATCAACATAATTAAGTGTGAGGGATAATTTCTGCATAAGAAGGCCATGTGGCACAATAATCACTATGTGGGATCATGTTAATCAAGTCAAATCAGTTAGTTAGGAGAACACCCATTACCCTTGCTCTATCAAAGAATAGAAAAATGGGTCGGACTTGCTCTCAAAGTTAGAATCTTACATCTCACTCTTAGGATAGAGGCCTATTATCTACTAGAGTAGGAGACAAGTCTAACGAACCGGATCACAATCAGAAAAATTGGTGTGACACTATAAAATTACATGAGAAGGCTCAAAGGAGATAAAGATAGAGACAAATTCACAATAGACTTGACTCTCTATACTTTTTCTCTTCACTTATAAATCACATTTCCAGCTAATTTAAGTTTTAGAGTGCTTTTGACCGAGCAAAGCTTGATCCATTAGTGCTCACCGTTGTGATTTTGTACATGACGGTAAAACTCCACTCTGCTCGAGTTCTAGATCAAGAGGAGATAATCCCTGCACAAAGCGCATAACACTTGCATTAACAAACCACAGCTATTTCTTGTCTGGTCTTCATGACGTGTTCGATGAAATAACAATAATAATGACAATCAAGAAATTAGACATTAAAAAAATCTTATAAGATAAACCTTTTTATTTTTTAAAACTGAATGGGTAAGCTGACCTAGTTGGAACTAGTTTGGGAATAGTGGTGCCATCACTGCCATGGCACTCCCATATTTTGTAAAAAGTATTATATCTATTGTTCCAATAAAAATATATTTTATTAGCACCTCTTGTTATTTAATATCCTCTTTAGGGTTTTAATCTAATAAAATAAATTGCTATTGTACTAAAAATATTATATAAAAAACTTAACCAAAATAATGTGACTATTGAGTTTTTATAATTAAAAGTTATCACGATAGGTGTTTTGTACTAAAGTAAAAATTTATATTTTAACCACGTCATTTTATACAATAATTCTATATAAATTTTTTATTTGTGTAGCATTAATCTCTAAAAAATTACATTTGTTTGTATAGTGAACTATGACCATTCATTGTTTTTTTGTACGTCTTAACTCAATTCAATCAATAATCATTAGGTTTTTACTATGGACCAATCCAACAACTTATTGCTTTACAGAGTAATCGAGCAAGTGCTCACTCTTTCAATTTTTATTGTAGCTATATAATGACTATTTTCATTCATAAATATTGTCAAAAACTAGATTTCACAATAAATGAAGGATGATTCTTTTTTTCTTTTACGGACTCAATAACTTCTGTACCTTGAAAGGAAATTACTATACAAAATTAGTATAGAATCAACCATAAATTATTTGAGGGATTTGCAACAACATTTAGTTCCACTTTAATAGATGATTGGATTGAAATGTAATAAAAAATAATAAGTTTTTTTTTATATTTTGCTGAGATTAAATTGATACTGATTTTATCTTTTAGATAAAAATGTTGATCTTGCAAATGCTTGAATTTAAAGATGTGCAAGGATAATTTAAAATATAAGAATTATATTTATAGATAAAAAATAGTGTTTTAAGTTTCGACACCCGTCAGAATCAAATCGTGATTTGTCTCTGGCCGACCCACCAGGCCACCAACATGTATGTGGACAATTAACTTTTAAAAAAAAAGGGGTATATATTAACTTTTTTATTTTTTAAAATTGAATGGGTGAACTGGCCCACCAGGCTACCAACTTGTATTGTGGCCGCCATGCTCCCGTGTCAATCAGTGCTTGGTACTATAACCCGGTTTTAAGAAAACAGCTTTTAACAAAACCATGGGCCGCTAATGCGATTTTGGGTTCAGCCCACACCCTTAATTATATGTTAATTTTAAAAAATTGTTTTTATAAATGATTTTTATAAAACACTCGTATAAGTATAATTTATTTTTTTAAATCACTTATCATCAGTCAAATATAATTTAAAAAAATCATAAGTCATGTTTTGTTTTTTTTAAATTTTTTAATTTGATTTTTTTATTTATAAGAAAACGTTGAAATTTTAAATTTTATTTATTTTTTTCTTTATCTTATCTGGTTAAAAATTAAAAAAACTAAAATTTTTTATTTTTTTAACCTATAAACTAAAAAAATAAAATAAAAAAAAAAACTTAAAAAACCTGTACCTTGCGCCACACACAAAGGATCATATTCTTATCTATCGATCTCATCTTTGATCACAGCTTCCAAGCCAATGCTTTCCCTCTGGGTAGTTGTTGCGAAACGACTTTGAGAAATGCGAAGTCCAGTCAAGTAAAACTTTTGAAAAATATAGCAGCCCTCAAGCACAAAACTTCAAAAGCCACGTAATTGAAGCAACCCCAAGTTGCTGGATGAATTTCCAGGAACTGAAGTTGATACATCCGCGTTGTCGTTGGCTATTGTAAATCAGCAAACAAATCTTGTTCTTCAGATTGAAGGTTTTCTTCTCCTGAAATCTTTCTGCTGAGTTGCGGTCAGAAAAAAAGAAAAGAAAAGAGAGAGAGAGCGCAAAGATCGATGGCAGAAATTGCTATTGCCGGCGCTACTGCAGTTCTCAGACAAGCTGCAGTCGTGTTAGGCAATCTAGTTGTCCAAGAAGGTTCACGCTTGTTCAGGCTGGCAAAAGACTTGGAATGGATCGAGAATGAGATGAGGTATATCAAAACGTACTTGGAAGAAGTTGAAGATAAACAATGGGGAAGCAGAGGATTAACCAACTTGGTGAGAAATATTTGGGGCATTGCTTATGATGTGGAGGACATCATCAACACATACTTCCCCAAGCTAGGATCATATGGGAGGAAGGACAAGAAGGGGCCTCTTGGTTGGATGAAGAGTGCCAAATTCTTGCTCAACAACTCCAAAATTGCTCGTGACTTTGCTGTGGAGATTGAAGAGATTAAAACAAGGGTCGTCGAAATTGATCGTGTCAGAAGAACTTATGGAATCGAAGAAAGAAGTGGCCGCAATGAAGGAAACACATGGGATCCGAGACGAGCTTTCCCCCACATTGACGAAGTAAACGTTGTTGGTCTCGACGAAGACATTAAACACTTGGTGGACAAAGTGTTCGATAAAGATTTACTGCATCTTGTGGTCTCCATTGTTGGTATGGCAGGTCTGGGCAAAACAACTCTTGCCAAGAAAGTTTACAACTCTGTTCTACAAAATTTCGATTGTTCAGCTTGGATTTGTGTTTCTCAGCAACCAAACATAGCAGAGCTTTTGCGAGACATTGCAAGACAAGTGGACTTGGAGAAATGGAAATGGGAGCACAACGTGGAGAGAAATTTGTTCAAATTTTTAAGCCAAAAAAGGTACGTAATTGTCATTGATGATTTATGGCAAAATGAGACATGGAATGCTTTAAAAGTCGCCATCCCTACCAATTCCAAGATTGGCAGTAGAATAATCCTTACTTCTCGGAATAGACATGTAGGCGTACATGTAGGTGGGGAAAGCTCCCTGCATGAGTTAAAACCCTTAGATGAAGAGGACAGTGGAAACCTCTTTTTCAGAACTATTCTCGGCCCTCCGGAGAATATGAAAGAAATAGGTGACGCTCCTCCACAACTAGAGAATATCGGCGAGCAAATATTGAAACGATGTGGTGGTGTTCCACTCGCAATTGTATTAACAGCAGGTATGTTATTACAGAGAGAAATAACAGAACATGCATGGAAGGGGGTATTAGAGAGCATGGGTCAAGAGGAAGACCAATGTTCAAAGATCTTTGCTCTGAGTTATAGAGATTTACCCACAAAATTGAAACCTTGCTTTCTCTATTTTGGGCTTTTTCCAGAGGACTATGAAATTCCTGCATTCGACATAATTAATTTATGGGTGGCAGAGGGATTCATACAAGGCAGTGATGTGCAAGAGGCTGAGGATGTGGGGGAGGATTACTTAAACCACTTGATTGCTAGAAACTTGATTCAAGTAGTTCAGAGGGGGAAATATGATGGGAGGATTAAAATTTGTCGCATTCATGATATTCTGCATAGTCTTTGTGTGAGGATGGCCAAGGAGATTGACTTCTTTAACACTTACAAGGATGTAGCTACTGGTAATTCCGCTATAAGAGTGCGCAGAGTCACTACCTATGGAAGCAGTCTCCGTGAATACATTTCTACAGATTACAAAACTCCCAAGCTTCGTGCATTGCTATGCTTCAATAGAGAAGACCTAAGTGAACTTAAGAGGAAACATGTTAAGAATTTTCTTGGAGACTTGAGATTTCTGAGAGAGCTAAGTCTAGAGTGCTCTTTTCTTGACATTACTTTGCCAAGTGAAATTGGCAATTTGAGTCACTTGAGTTACTTCCGATTGAGAGTGGTAGCTGGTTGTATCAAACTTCCTTCTACCATTAGTGATCTCAGAAATCTACTGACATTGGATGCTCGAGGATGCTGTCCCCTGATCATTCCCAATTGCATTTGGAAGATGAGCCAGTTAAGACATATTCTGCTATCACAGGATTCTAGAGTTGAATTTGATTTAGGGATGCTACTACCCAACGTGGGAAAGTTCTTCCATCCAATTGAAGCTTCTTCTGTAAATCTGCAAACCTTTTATGGGTTTACAGTTCCCAGTTGGCCGGCCAAAGACTGGTTTCCCAAATTTATCGGTTTGAGAAAATTGGGGGTTTATTTTGAGAACGACAATGACTTTTCAAATGTCAAAGTGTTGTTTGATGCAATAACTTTTTCACAGAAGCTAGAGATCTTGCGATTGAAGAGTTCTAAATTACATAATATCCAGGATCTGAATCTGTCTCGGTATGAGAATCTTTTTAGGCTGCATTTAGAAGTAAAAATGGTGGAGTTGCCAGAACATGATAAGCTGCCTCCAAATCTCACCAAGCTTACCCTTGCGTGGACTCAGCTGGAAAAGGACCCAATGAAGACTCTGAAGAAACTACCCAAGTTAAAGATCCTCAAATTGTGTCGTGGATCCTACAAGGGGGAGAAGATGATGGTTTGCTCCGGAGGGAGATCCGGTGATAATTTTCCTCAACTCCTAGTGTTGGAAATTGAGGAACTGTACTATTTGAAGGAGTTAATGGTGGAGGAAGAAGTTATGCCCCGACTTAACAAGTTAAGAATCACAGATTGCCATGCTCTACTCACAAAGGTTCCACCAAGGATCACATACATAATGACTACCAAATGAAGAGGTTAGTGAACAACTCTTTTAATTGTTGTTTGATTTCCTCCCGTTTACTTGTTTTTTCTTCTTTCTTTTTTAAGTTATCTAGCACCTTTATCAAAATAGACTTGTTAATAGGAATACTTATCATATAGATTTGGCAGTATTTTTTTCATCTTTCTTTTTCCCCAAAAGATATGACATACATTGATGGTCTTGTAATTTGAAATAATGGCAATGAATCTGTACCATCATTCAGACCCATAGAAATTTCTGATTATTGAATTCTGCTTAATGATTCAAATTTTCAGCACAACCACTTTTAACTAAACACATGTCTAGCAATTAGCATGTTTCTAGGCTAGAATGCCTTAATCCATAACTCTACAGTTTTAAACAATAAATCATTGCTTCGTCTCTATCTTCTTCTTTTTAATTAATTTATGGTGCTTAACTTGGACTCGTTTCGTGTTGTCTCATAGGAGGAATCGCAGTCTGCATGTTGAAGATGACCATAGGTTCCTGATTCCTATCTCGAAGTTGTTTCTTTGTCAATCATTTCTACTATAGTTTGTGTTTTGTGGTTGCTTCGGTTGATTGATTGTAATAAGGAACAGGGTCTGTTATTAGGATTAAACTTTTCTGTAGAGCTGAGGCTCTTCTGTAGGGTATTGGCAGACGGGTGAAGACTTATCAAATGCTGGATTTCTGATAGAAAACAGCAGAAGGTGTTCAGCTTCGATTCCATCATTTAAATGTCCCGAGAAATGGAAATGTTGCAGCCCTTGCTCTTTTACAAAGTTTGCTCTCACTTGGGAAGATCATTTCTCAGCGAAGGTGTAAACCTTTCTGAGTGATGGTTGTTTAGCTGCTTAATGAATTAATTGCGGAGTAACCCTTAGCTCATGTGTGTGGTTTGAGCTTTTTTTTATTTTTCATCAAATGAGTGTGTGGTTTGAACTTTGTTGATTTTCAATAAATGAATATTTAGTTTAAAGTAATTGATGTTCATGTCTCAGGGCTTATTGATGTTCAGTAAACGAATACAGAGTGTTTTGGATAAATGCCAAGACCCATATGGTCCAAGGACTTCGTCTTATGTACCAGTGAAATGTGTGATATTTTATCTTCTGAGTAGATGGCCTGCAAAATATATATATATTTTGAGGAGTCCATAGACCCACCGAGGAAATCCTTGAGCCCAGCCCATAACTGAGTCCCCCACCCCACCGTGACCCCATGCGCCTCAGGGGGGTTTCAAACCCCCCGAGCTCCCTAAGCAGGGGCGGAACTAGGTATATGGTAGGAATGTAAACGAGTCTGGCTCGTATATGACAATGTGGGGTCATGACAAAATTCTATTTGAATCTTAGAAATTTTAAACATTTATAATAAGAAATATTGTATACAGTGAAATATGAAATAGAGTAGTCTCTTCAAAATTTAAAAAATTTTCTTTGACCTTACTCTTTTACCGCAATCTACCCCTACGGCATTCGTGTTACCATCCCTTTCTTGGGGCAGTGATGATACCATCTGAGCTGCCATCTGTTGTGCCAAGCTAATGTTTTAAAACAAAAAAACCAAGCGCACTTCTTTATGTGTTTTTTGTGGGAGGGGGAGCGGGATCCATATGCCTAAGAAAAGGAGGGAAAGATACATGTAAAATGTCTAAACAAGCAGATTGCAAAATATGTAGAAAGAAGATGAGTGGAATTTGTCTAGTAATAGTGGCAACTCTGCCCATGTATGTTTGACTCACCCTCTCTCAAGGGTTTTGGCTCCTCTAATATACTAAATAATAGATATGTAGAAAAGAAATTAAGAATAAACACCCACAACTACCATGAATGTCTCTAGATCTCAATGATTCATTCGTTTGTATAAAGCTCAAGCATTAAGATTCCTCAATAGCCAAATGTTCTGCATATGATTAGGTATTGCATTTCAATGGGGTGTTTAGATCAATTTATATATACATCGACTAATTCTTTTTCCAGTCCGATCAAAGACAGAGTATTCATAAGGGATAAATTCTCGTGACCTAGATTCAAAAATTAAATCTGGGTTGGTTAATGTGGAGAGTACACCCACTTAACCAACTACCACAACTCCTTAGATTCCAGTTTTTTTTTGAATTTTTTGTTTTTGTTTGATGAATGATAATAAAACCAGCAAACCCAAAACAAAATTAAACAAAACTAAGGCCTATACGCCTCCACCATTCTCTGAAGCTCCGAGTGGAGGGGAAACAAAGCTGAACTGAAAGAAGAAAAACTAGACTTCGCCAATTTAATCAAAGTATTTTAAAGACTATTCTTTATTTTATTTATTTTATTTTTTTCCAATCAATTAATAGGAGATAATCCCATCAACAAAAATACGTTATACTAAACAATCATTTATTTGAAAAGTCGATCAAATCAAGCAATTACAACAAGCCCAACAATCACAAAAAAATCACTACACCACTACGGGAAATAGAATTCAAGATGTCAACAAATAAGGTATTTAACAACCAATCGAATACCATTAAACCATTTGGGTACAATTAACTTTCTACATCGATTAGCAAATATTGCTTGACTCTGTACAAATTTTGCGTATCTAACGTTGAGATATTGGTATTAAAACAGAAACCTAAGAAAACTTCATCTCATTCTCATTGTCAAGAAATCCATGTATGAAATGACTTTGAAATGCAATCGCAATTAGTAGACTTACAGAAGTTAGTGGCACACAATGTGATGACATACTCCACTAAGCAAGAAAAAGGGAACCCAGCTGTTTTTCACAAAGAAACTCCCACTAGTTCATTTATCATTTCAACATGAGTTATAGATAAACACAAATTTTGAACAGAATTTTTATATTGAAGTTTTATTCAAAACTAGCTATATTTCACAAAAAAAGTCCTTGCACTCGGTGGCGGACCTACCCTAGATCTAAGGGGCCAGCTCTCCTAAATTTTTAAAAATTTTCTTAGGCTCTATGTATTTTGGTGTATTTATATTACAAAATATTGTATTGGCCTTTTAAAATTTTAAAATTTTTCCTTAACCTTCTAAATTTCAAAAAAATTAGTTTGACCTTTTAACAGAATTTTTGAGTCCGCCCTGCATACGATTTCATTTGTTGTTTCAATAAAAGAAATGCATTATTTTCTGTTTGACACGATCATTACTTTTTTTAAGGCAAAATTTTTATTAAAAAACAAAAATTTATTTGACATGGAAAACAATGCATACAGAGAGTCAATTCTTTCTTTCTTTTTTTTTTTTTTTTTTTGCTTTTCTTTAGTTACCCTAAGAAAAATGAAAAAAATGAATAAACGTTTCTCAATATATGTACACATACATTTACATTTAGTTATTCATAAAAAATTAAAAAGTAATTTTATTTTCTTTTTTATATTTTCTCTCAATAAATTCTTGATTCAAATATAATTACTATTGAGAACGATGGAATAAAGCAGTCTTAGAAACGTGTGAAAGAAAGCACCATCCTCCAAAGGTAAAGCAAAAATGCAAATTCAAAAAGAAAAGCTTGAGATATATTTTGAGGCATAATTAACCATGGAGTATCAATGACGTCCCTCCACTAATTCACATTATCACATCCAATAAGAGTTGTGGAGTATTAAATGCCCTCATTCGTTTGTTTTTTTTTTTTTTTCGGTCTGCGGTTCATTTTCCTTCGTGGGTGAGGCTCCAAATCTTTAAATGAAGATAGAAAGTAGTTAAAGTGTCATTCTACTTTTTTTTCTTTTGAACCAGTGAATTTGAAAAAACAAGTAATAACACTATACAAATAAAATATTAATTTGTACAAAATTTGTCATACGTAAAGATTGTTTGTGATCATTTTATTTTATAGTAAAACACTTATTATATATTTTGACTCATAAAATTAAAATAAAATAAAGACATTATTTGATAAAATTTTAGTGTAAAATTATATAAGAATAGAATTCATGCCCACCTACCCTTTAGTCTTAGTTGAAAGAGCATGTTATTCCAAGAGCTCGAAGGATTTAGCTACTAGCCACTGGCAAAGAGAAAAAAAAAAGGAAAGACAACGTACTTGGCCATTCAAGTTTCAAGGGACAATCAAAACTAGTTCCTGATTGTGCTTTGATGGGGTTCATTTCTTCCATATTCAAAGGTCGATGATTGCAATAATTGTGCTGATTTACACAAAACAAAAGAAACAAGAAAGTGGGATGTGCTTTGCCTTTGTTGAAAGTTTGGAGGCCCAAGCTCCAACTCCAGGTGTTATGGTTCACTTTTTTGCACTCTACGACAGCTTAAACTTGTGCTAAATTTATACTCAAGAGTTGTTTAAACTTTGTCTAAGTATTGCTCAAGCAATGCTCAAACAAAGACCAAGACAACTCCTTGGTGTCTCAAGGATGGCTTAAGACAGCAACAAGAAGGCAGTCAGGTGGGAGCCAATTAACCTCACTTTGACTTATGCCAACAGCAAGAGTAAGGGGCGAGATAACCTCACTCTGACCTATGTCACGAGTTGCACTTCAAGGCTAGGCCCATGTCCTCATTTTTCAGTCTCGTGCCAACTAAGACTTGTCTGTACATATTGTATAGAATCTAGGAAGGTATGTTTGGTGTCGGATGCACGCGTAAATTTTTTTTTGTCAAGGTGTGCGGCATCCAAGTTAGTCGTGTCTTAGTCCTATCTAAGAGAGGTATTGTAATTTTTTCGAAGGGCTAAAAAATTAGTTTAAGGTCATATATAAATATATGTAAAAGGGTTTTGTCAAATTCCTTGTAAATATTTTTGTAGTCCCATTATAACTCCTCGTGGGGGCGTCACGTTTTGTTGTATCAGTTCACAAATGGCTTTGAAAGCTATTATAAAGAGGGGGTATGCTTCTACCACCCTCCATCCCACACCTTCTTGTATAGCTTTTAGGCATGTCTTGTACATAATGTAAGCTATGCAATGATGCTTTTATCAATGAAATATATTTATTACTTACACCCATTCTTGAGGGAGGTTGTTTGATAGTTGGCCATTAATGCTCAATTTTAACTTCCAAATGAGTTGATCCGGGTTTGGCTGACTTGTCAGATGGACTTGGCAAGCGCCACACGAGCCTCATTTGTGATTGCCTAACTCACAAAATGTTGGCCCGTGACACCAAGCATGTCAATCATGGTGGTTGATAATGTGATAATGTGAAAAAATATATGCAGGATGAAGAACTAAATTAGTGGTTTCCTATTTTTTTTTCCATTCGAATTTAAAAAGGAAGTAGCACGTAATTCTTAGGAGAAATTATTTAGTGCTCCTAGAAGACCAGATAATACCATGTGTAACTAATTGGGCTAGTGCAGTTGACTAGAACTCATGACATTTCAAAGTGACACACGCCGGCCCGCGAAATAGGCAAACGGCCGTGTGTGGCACTTGCCAACGCTTGACAAGCTCCGCCAAAGCACCCCCGAAGTGTTTGTATGCAAAGACGAACACAAAAATTAGAAATCCGTGGACAATAGGTAGGCAACACTAGCAACAATATAGGCAACAAGCAACAATTTTAAAGCAACAAAAGGAAGCATTTTATTGACAATTGAAAGCTATTACAAACATCAAAGTAAGCTATTACAATAACCTAATAACGTCCTATAAGTAGGGCATAAAAGCTAGCAAGATGGTTTGGAGCTCACCGTGCTCACCCCCTTTATATATGCTTTTTTAACCATTTGTGAATTTGCATTAGGAAACATAGTGTGTGTGCTAGAAGTCATAATTAACCCTCATTTATTTTACAAGACAAAATAAAAGAAAAGATTTCGTGCATTTCAAAGTACACATTGAAAGCTTTCAAACAAAACAAAAAAAAACCTTGCTTAAAAATCCCTCCAAAAGACAAAGTTATGTCAATGCCAAAATTGGCCAAAAGGTGTAACTGTGTAAAAATTTGGCACACATTGGCGCATGTACTACAGGGCCGAAGTGAGGTTAACCTGCCCCAATCTAGGCTGGTGCGTGTGCGCGTGCGCGTGGGCGCTGGTTGGGCATGCGCTCGGCATAGGCCAAAGTGAGGTTATGTTGCCCCTCTTTCTCGGCGCTGGTAAGGTTAACCTGGGCCATTTCTCGCGCACTGGTGAGATTAACCCAGGCTGAATTGGCTGCATGGCTAGGCACTTGGTTGGCTAAGTGCCTAGCCAAGTGGACATTCGTGGGGCACTTTTGGGCAACCCTTAGGGCTTTGCTTGACACTTGTCCCAAAAATGCTTGCACACCTTTAGGCATCTTGAAAGCATACTTTACATCCCGTGTAGCTTTGAGAGAAGCTATGTACAATGAGGCAAGGGGTTGGCTAGAAGAACAACCCTTGACACTCTCCCCCACCAGATCGGTTGGCGTCCTCAACGACTCAGCCTGCCAATATAAAGCAAGTTCTTCCCTGAAAGCCACCAAATCCGCCCCTTTTTCCCAACTGATTTTTTCGTCCCCAAGACCTTTCCATTTGACTAAGTATTGCAATATCTGCTTCCTGGACGCTGTGATGGTTCGGTGGGCAAGAATCTAACCAATCTTCTTCTTGGCCGCCTTTGCCACAATAATCTGTCTACGGGACTCATTTCGAGACTCATCCTCTTTGTTTGAAAAATAGGGCTTCAAGTAACTAACATGGAAGACCGGATGTATTTTCAACCATGAAGAACCGTCAATCTTATAAGCACACTTCCCAATCTTCTTCAAAATGGTCATAGGTCCTTCATATTTTCGTATCAGTCTCTTGCCTCTACCCATCAAAAACTTTCGTTGTTTGAGTAAGAGATTCATCAAGACTTGATCACCAACTTTCAATTCCAAAGGTCTTATCTTTTCATTAGCCCATTTCTTTATCCTTGTAGCTGCATGGTCTAAATAAGCCCGCACTATGTCCAAGTTTTTCTTATAGTCCTTGGCAAAATTGAACGTTTGTGGTGACTTTCCAACATAAGGTCCATCCACTGTGTGGGGCAACAGTGGATGTTGGCCAATTACAATTTCAAAAGCATTCTTGCCCATAGAGCTACTCTTTTGAGAATTGAAACACAACTGTGCAACATCTAGAAGTTGTACCTAGTTCTTTTGATTAACATTCACATAATGTCTAAGATACTCCTCTAGCATGTAATTGAATCTTTTCATTTGACCATCGATCTTCGGATGATAGCTAGACGACATGTCAAGCTTTAACCCGAGAAGCTGAAATAACTCCGTCCAAAAAGTACTCGTAAAGCGTGTATCCCAGTAAAAAATAATACTCTTAGGCACACCCCAATATTTCACAATGTGCCTAAAGAAGAGTTGGGCGGTCTCTTCAGCTGACACATATTTGGGTGCGGTAATGAAAGTTATATACTTGGAAAATCTGTCCACTATATTCAAAATAGTGGTGATCTCCCCCATTTTGGCAAGTTAGTGATGAAATCGAGCGACACACTCTCCCAAGGTCGACTCGGCACTGGCAACGGTTCAAGCAACCTTGCCTTCTTCTTGTGCTCGACTTTGTCTTGTTGGCAAATGAGACATGTTCGCACAAATTTCTCCACATCATCCCTCATTTGGGGCCAATAGTATCCCTGCTTCAACAAAGCAAGTGTACGTTCCCATCCTAGATGTCCTGCCCAAAGTGAATCATGACATTCCCAAATGAGTGTTTTCCTCAAATTACCCGCTTTAGGAATGAAGATGTGATTGCCCTTGGTCAATAACAACCCATCTTGTATCCAAAACTGGCGAGTCGTGCCCTTCTTGACAAGGTTCATTAGGTTCTCAGCCATAGCATCCTTGTCTAGATTGGCTTTAATTTGTACCCGAATTTTGTTAGAGATAGCGGAAAGAGTACCCATGTAGTGACATGCGGCCAACTCTCCACGCCAACTCAAAGCATCAGCTACATGATCAGTGGCATCGGCTTTGTACGCCAACGCAAAGTCAAACTCAGCCAGTTTCTCCTGCCACTATGCCTGCCTTGCATTCAACTTGGGTTGTGTCAAGAAATGACTAACCGCCGTGTTATCAGTCTTAACCATAAAATGAGAACCCAAAAGGTAATGCCTCCAAACCCGCAGGCAATGCACAACTGCAAGTAACTCTTTCTCATGTGCTGTATATCTACGTTCGGCATCATTAAGCTTCCTTCTTTCAAAGGTGATAGAATGTCCCTCCTGCAATAGAACACTTCCCAAAGCAAAGTCTAGAGCATCTGTCTAAACTTTAAATGGCTTACCAATATCTGGTAGAGCTAGCACAAGATCCTTCATCATGGCCTCCTTTAGCTTAGTAAAGGCACCTTGGCACTCATCAGTCCACATGTAGGCCTTACCTTTCTTCAACAATTCAGTCAACGGTGTTGCTATCTTTGAGTAGCCTTCAACAAACTTCCGATAGTAGTTGGCCAAACCAAGGAACGAACATATCTCCAACACATTGGTTGGCGGTTGCCACTTTTTAATAGCTTTTACCTTATCTTGATCCATACGAATCCTGCCATGTTCAACAACATGACCCAAGAATTTAATCCTTTTTTGAGCAAACTCACATTTCTCAAGTTTCACATACAACTTATGTTCCCGCAACTTAGCAAAGACCTTAGCCAGATGTTCCACATGCTCCTCCATCGTAGCACTGTAGACCATAATATCATCGATGTATATGATTATACTCTAAAAGTACAAGTTACATGCCTTTAATTAGTTATTGGTTAGCTTTAGAATAGGTTTAATTATGTTGTTTTAATCCTAATTCATTATTAACTTAGTTTTATATATGTTTTCAGGAATTCGGGCTTAAAAAGGATAAATTCAGGCTAAATTGGATTCGGCGTTTGAAGTGCATTTGAACGGGACGTTTGAATGGTGCACAATTGCATTCGAACGGTATGTCAAACGGTGTAATGCTAAAATCAGGTCCAAAGACCGTTCGATAGATTCAGAGAGCATAAAAGCTATCTGAAGAGTGTTAGAAGTCCATTCGAATGATCAACAAGGGCATTCGAACGGTTCACAGTTGTGTTTGAATGGTTTTGAGCTTAAATGGAATGATTTCAAATACAATTTAATCATAGGTTTCAAGAGGTTGCTGTCAAGCTACAAGTTGTTGAAACACGCAGAGCTGGAACTTTGGAAGTCTATATCTCTCAAACTAGAAAGGCTATTTAGGCCTCTAATATGTCTATTTTATATAATATTTCGAGATCTACAACTTTCGTGAAGTGACCCAGCTCATCTGAGCACTTAGTGGGAACCGTCCGTACGACTGACGACAGGATTTATAGATTTAACTCACATTTTAGTTGTGGAGAGATTGCTAGGTAGTAGAATAGATTTAGGAGTTTTATGTTTTTGAAGAGATTGCTAGGGTTGACGTTTTTCTAAGGTTTTAGGAGTAGATTAGAGTAGTTTTATTAAGAGTTTTCATTCAGTTTTCAATTTCTGTAATCAGATTACCCAGTCTTTCAATATATTTTTAATACAATTTTGCGTATCTATGATTATGATGAGTAGCTAGATTTCATCTTGGGATCAATTGTGAAGATTAATTGAAGATCTTGGATGAATGAAGGAGGTATATTCTTGGTTTAAAAGTTAAATTTTTTGGTTTTTTTTCTTTTTCTTCTTCATTCTAGAAACCTTCAAAAACCTGGACATCCTATTATGTTCTGTAACGCTTATGCGTGAATACCACACTCATTATATATGCTGCCTTGTAACATTTATGCGTGAGTTGTGTTCAGTATATGCGCTACACGAACCGATGATGCACGTCCTTGATTTAACAACCAGGTTTATTTTAGAAGTTGAAGCTTCGTAGAATTCTTGGTTTTATCGCTAAATCTTCTGAATCCGAGACTCGCGACGTAGTCGAAGGATTTGAGTTATTAAATTATCTCCTTCGGAATTTTAAAAGACGCAATTGATTGGATTGATTGACTCCAAGACTTTTTCTTTATTTCTTAGTTTAAATTAGATAACAAATCTTTTCTTAACCTAAAATCAGATTTTTGTTTATTGGAGTGTTTTTCCTAAGATTTTTGATTCACTGTAAGTTTTCCTATTTACGTAAACCATCTTCCTTGTGGGATCGACCTCGTACTTATGAGAAATTATTACTACGGCCGTGCACTTACGGTTAAGTATCACCCTTTTCATGTATACCACCACAAACTGGTCAAGGTACCCATCAAGAACTTCATTCATCATGGCGCGAAAGGTTACTGGTGTGCTTGTCAAGCCAAATGTCATGACTAGAAACTCATATGAGCCATAACGAGTGACACAAGTCGTCTTAGCTTTATCACCCTTAGCAATTCTCACCTGGTAGTACCCCGATCTTAAGTCCAGCTTAGTGAAGTACTTCGCCTTACTCAACTGGTCAAAAGAGTTCGCAATCCTCGGAATAGGATACTTATTCTTGATTGTGAGCTTATTGAAAGCTCAGTAGTCTATGTACATCCTTAAACTACCATCATGCTTTTTTTGGAACAACACAGGTGCATTGTAGAGAGCCTTAGATCGCCTAATGAAGCCTATTTCAAGCAATTCCTTCAACTGCTTTCGTAACTCTTCCAACTCTGGTATGGCCATTCTATAAGGAGCCCTTGCTGGTGGCTTTGCCCCAGGCACCAACTCGATAGCATGATCAACTCCACAATGAGGAGACAACTCTTGTGGCAACTTCTCTAGAAAGACATCCCCAAATTGCTTCAACACCTTCTTCACTGGTGTGGGTACTGGCCCTTCCCCAAGGAACTCATCCAATTTTAACATCGCAACCCAAGTTTGTTCACCCCGCTTAGCTCCTGGATTCAATTGCATAGCCAAAATGAACTTCTCGCTATTGGTGGTTGACATGGTTGAGATCAAGCACGACTTCTCACCCATCACACACATTGAATTTGAATATGGCATCACAACTGTCTTCGTATTCCTCAAAAATTCTAACACAAGGATGGCTTGAAAATCATGCATAGGCATTGCAGTGAAGTTGACTTTTCCTTCCCATGAGCTCACCTTCATAGGCACTGCTCGTGCAACACTATAGATGGGCTGCGCTACCGAGTTCACGACTTTAATCTTGCTAGAGTCCTTCTCCAAAGACAACCCCAACCTTTCCACCTCTGTCCCAACAATAAAGTTGTGGGTGGCACCTGTGTCAATCAGTGCACGAATGGGCTTGCCATTGATCTTGACATCAGCAAACATCAACCCTTTGGTGAACATTTTTTTCTCTTTAGCCTCTGTGCCAACTTTGTCGGTCTCAACCTTTGCAGTAGGTTTCTTACCCTTGTCATCGGGCTTCTTCTTGTTGTTGTTGCCCTTATCATCAGGCACGATTAGCTGCTTCACAAGCTTCTGCCAATCAACAACATTGCCACCTCTCTTGGCATGAGTTTTCGACTTGTCAGCCTTCTTGGCAACAACATTCATGTGAAAAGCCCCAACTCTATTTCTCCCGAAGTTTCTTTCACTCCTAGAACTCTGCCTAGACCTGCGATCGTCTTCCTCACTATCACTAGAAGCTGCTTGCGACGTGTGATTAGTGACAGAAACTAATGCATTCAAGTCTCTCTTCTCTGGGCATTCAGCTATCCGGTGCGGTCCACTGCATAGGTAGCACGAAATTGGGCCCTTGCCCAATTGGTTGCTTTGGGCCTTTCCTTTATCATGATTGTATAACTTATAGTTGTTCTTGTGTGCATGCCCTCCATCCAAATTACTCTTGGATGAGGATGCGGCATCGGTTCCCTCACTCTTGGGCTTACCATACCCTTATGACTTGCCACCACCTCTATTCTTGCGTGGGGAATTATCCTTTTGCTTAGGTTCAGATGCATAGTCCACAAGACTAAGAAAAAGCTAAGTACCCGTAATGCATATATGAATTTGACAGGCTACATGGAGAAAGTCACTGAATAATGAATCATGCATCTTCTTATATCCCAACTTTCCCCTTGCTTAAATTTTTGCCGAATGAAGCTTGTTTTACTAACTTGAATCCAATTTTAGAAATGACAAATAGTTTCACTTTTACTGTTCAATATATGTACATAGCTAATTCTTGAAGTACATTAAACAAAAAAGAAAAAAAAAGTTAAGTCTTGAACTTTTCTTTCTTCCTAAATCAAAGAATTTGTAGGAATTACTATCCTCAATTTCCTCGCTAGTGCTGATTGTCAGTTTCCTTGATCAATCACCATTGCTGCCATTTTCAGGGGCCATGACAGCTCTATCCCGGCCAAGCATTATACCCCTAGGGACGCGGGCTGGGTCTAGACATGGGCCTAAGGGTTGTAAAATTGGTCCTGCCCCGCTGGACTAAAGTCAAAACCGGGCCAATTTTACACCCTAAGAAGCAGCAGCATCTGGAGCTAGAAATCCAATTCCACGCGACAGTTTTTTTACATTCCGAGATTGGAAGCAAATCCATGAACTCCTTGGCAATATCTCAGCATGATTAGACAAGGATATCATGTTAGACTTGCTCATAATTCCTTGATCTGAATATAGCCCAAGCATTAAGATTCCTCAGTAGCCACATGTTCTAAATATGTTGATGTACTTTATACCAATTATTTATTTGATCATTTGTATAGTTAGGATGCGGATTTAATCATGTACTTATAAGGTAATTCTAATTTGCCGAAGCTGTGATTAAAATTGCTAAAATTGTGATTAGTGATTAACCCTAAATGAATTTTCTAATTCCGCTATAGAGTTGAGCAATACGCATTCTTTGGCTCGAACATTATGAGTTTTGAACTTCAGCCTGAGCTGAAAGGAAGAAGCTACTTTGTGCAGCAAAAAGTCTCCCTTGCCCATATGAACCTTGAGGTCCAGTTTCAATTCTGGCTTGCCTTCAATCAGTGCAGTCAAAGAGTTCCCTACATGATAATCACAAATCCTTGCCAAAAGATTGTATGTGGACAAATTAATGACCAGCTTTGCAAAAAGGACATGAATTTGTCAATAATACTTACATAAAGATTATGAAGTCCTTTTTTATTTTTTATAAATGGACATAAAGATTAATAGTAAATGAAGGTTTTGTAGATCCTAATGCATGACATTGACTCGGTTAAAGTTATTCTTTATTTTAAGTTCTGCTTTTAAAGTTGTACTTCGTTTTAGTAGTTATTGCCCAACATCTTAGAACAGTTAATGTTTGGAAATCATATCACCTCATGACTCACAGATCATGGATATGTTTAGAAAATCTGATTAATATTCATAAAATCCATGTGAAATTTGGAGTATCATTGGACTTCAAAATTTTTTTATTTGTTTATTTTTATTTTTATTTTTTGAAAATGAAACATATGGCACAAAAGCCAACAAACTACAAGAGATCTAATGAAAGCAGACTACAAAACTTCTTAGGAAAATAAACTCTAAAGCCTGGGCAGCCAAACAATGCGCCCATTTATTTGCCTGTCTCATGCACTATCAGAAAGACCAATTCTGGACAAAAATTTGAAATTACAAATTTGCAAAAACTTAGGAAAAGTTGAGATTCCATATATATGGATACACATTCCCCAAAAGATGTGCTTACAACGGAGTAAAGGAGAAAGCAAGGACAACCAGCAAGAAAGCAAAGTATGGTTCACCTTAGAAATCAATCTTGGAATGTATTAACTGAATAAATTCACTTTGCAAAGGAGAAGGCAAGAATAACAGCCAAGAAAGAAATGCATGGTTTACCATAGGATTCAATCTTGGAATGTATAATCTGAACAAATTCACTTTGCATAGAAGGCAAGAATAACACCCAAGAAAGTAATGCAAGGTTTAGCTTATGATTTAATATTGGAATATATATACTGAACAGATTCACTTTGCAAAGGAGAAGGCAAGAATAACAGCCAAGAAAGCAATGCATGGTTTAGCTTATGGTTCAATCTTGGAATGCATACTTCGGCAGATGTCTTGCTAAAGAACAAATTTGCAAACGACAAAGGGAATATTCTTGATCTAGTCTTTTGAGAAAAATATCCAGTGCCCTCTGAAGAAGGGTTCATTGTCTTAGTCTTTCGAAGAAGATCCATCCTTGCCTTGAACACAATTTGTTTTGAACTTCAGCTTGAGCTGATCAGGAATAAGTTGTTTTGTGCAGTAGAAAGTCTCCCTTGTCCATAGGAACACTAGGTTCCGGATTCAGTTCTGCCATGCCTTGAATAAATGCAGGCTAGTTTCCTGCATCATAATCACAAATCCAGGCCAAAAGATCGTATGTAAGGAGACAAATTAAATTCACCTAAGTTCTGTTTCACCAAGTGGCCTGATTCCATTGATGACTAGCTTTGCATAAAGGATATGAATTTATGGTTGTCATTGAAAGCAAAAATACTTATAAGGAGGCTTTTATATAGAGTTAATTGTAAATGAAGGATTTGCAGATCCTAATGCTTAAAGTTATACCTTATTTAAGTTCTGTTTTTAAAGTTAGGTACTTTATTTTATTCGTTATTGCTCTTTCTTGTGGCTAACGCGATGCCCCAACCTCATAGAACAGTTTATGTTTGGACCTAATATCACATCATGACTCAGAGATCATGGATATATTTAGAAACTCTGATGAATATACATATAAAACCAGGTGAGATTTGGATTACCATTGGCCTTCAAGTTTGAATTGCTCAATTTGGACAAAAAATTCATATTATAAATTTTGAAAATCTTAGGTAAAGTTGAGATTCCATATGATATGGACATGAACATACATTTCCCAAAAGATGTGCTTACAATGGAGTAAAGGATAAGGCAAGAATAACAGCCAAGAAAGCAATGCATGGTTTAGCTTATGATTCAATCTTGAAATGTATGTGCTAACAACTTCACTTTGCAAAGTAATGGAGAAGTCAAGAATAACAACCAAGAAAGGAATGCATCGTTTTGCTTACGATGAAATCTTGGAATTCATACTCTAGCTGATCGACGTCTTGCCACAGAACAAATTTGCAAACCACGATAGGAATATTCTTGATCTAGTCTTTTGAGAAAGACCTCCAGTGCCTTTTGAACTCTGAAGAAAGGATCATCGTCTTAGTCTTTAGAAAGAGATCCATCCAGGCCTCTCAGTTTAACAGTAGAAATCTCTTTTTGAAAAAGGTTGGGAGCCCAAAAACAAGTGACCCTCCACAATTGGAGAAAATCCGAGAGGAAATATTGACAAGGTGCAGTGGCGTGCCACTTGCAATTGCATTAACAGCAGGTGTGTTACTTGCAACTGGCAATTTGAGCCGCTTGAGTTACATTCGATTGAAAGTGAGATGGGGTGGTATAGAACTTCCTTCTGCTGTTCGCAATCTTAGAAGCTTACAGACATTGGATGCTCGAGAATGCTATGATTGTTGACTCATCATTCCCGATTGTTCCAGCGAAGAAGGAGAAGGAGGACCAGACGATAACTTTCCTCAACTTCAAGTGTTGGAAATTACGGGACTATCAGATTTAGAGGAGTTAATAGTGGATGACAATACTCAAGAAGTTAAGGATCACAGGTTGTCGTGATGACCTAGTAGTAACAAGGATTCCAAAGAGGATCAGAGACGAAATGATGATCACCGTACGAAAAGGTTACTGACCAACTCTCTCTCTCTCTCAACTACTCTTGCTTTATTATTTCCTCCTCTCTTATTATTATTATTATTATTTTCTGCTTTTCTTCCCCAGATATCTATCATCTTTATAAATTAAAAAGAAAAACACAAATACATTTTTTACAACAGATTTTTTTTGGACGATAAACATTGCTTCTTCTTCTTCTTCTTAATAAATTTATATATATATATATATATATATAATTACTGCTTGATTTGGATTCTCTCCTCATGTTGTCATTGTAGCTGGAATCACAGTCTACATGTTGAAGACCGCGGTAATAAGTTCCCGATTTCTCTATTGTCGAAGTGTTTCTTTGTGAATTAGTTCTATTACAGTTTGTGTTTGGTGATTGTTATAAGCAACATTGTTGTTTAAAGTGACTCTTTTAAGTAGAAGACTTACATCAAGTGCTGGAGCTCTGGTAGAATTCAGTAAAAGACATTCGGGCATTTCAACCTCAATTCCATGATTCAAGTGTGCCCAAAATTCCAGAGAAATGCATGAGAAACGTTCGTAGCCCCTTGCTTTCGCAGAAATTTGCTCTGTTCTCGTGGCGGAAGGACGAAGTTCCTGAAGGGGCATCATCATCCCTTCTCACTGAACACGTAAACCTTCCCAAGTAACGGTTGTTTATCTGCTTAGTGATTTAATTGCAGTATAACTCTTAGTTCTGTGTGGTTTGAGCTTTGTTGATCTATTTCCAATAAATGACTCTATGTGGTTTCAGCTTGTTGACTTTCAGTAAATGAATATATATATTTTGCTTTTTTTTTTGGTATATCGGAAGGGAGTATACTGGGGAGGGCCTAAGCTAGAGAAAGGATACGGGAAGGGAAAATCGAACCCTTGACCTTCTTAAGGAAAGCCAGGATCCTGTCCAACTAGGTTAGTCATAGTTGGTTTAGTAAATGAATATTTGCTTTATGCTTATTGGTGTTCTGTAAAAGTTTAATATTTGGGTTTCACCCTGAGACACACTATCTTTTTAATTAAGTGAACGAATTGCACTCTGGTTCTTGAATTGGCAAAATGAAAGCTAATACTTATCAAATTTTCGAACTCAAATGAAGAAATTTTTGAATTCTAATTTGGACCAATAGTTAATTGTCAGGTATATTGGTATGGTATTAGAACACATAATAACACATCTTATATTGAAATTTTGCATAAGAATTTTATAATTTAGTAAAAATATGACTGTTTTGTTTGTTTTATTTGTTTTACATATTATAAATTTGGGTTTATTGAAAATATTGATGTATACAAAAATTAAAAAACGTTTAGATAATATGTATTTGTCTACATATTTATATTTGAATATATTATTATACATGTGCATGCGCATTCTAAAAACGCTTCCACTCTCAATATATTTTTACAAATAACACTTTTGCACTATCGCTCTTTCACTCTTGCACTCACGCCCTTACCTGCAAAGCCCATATGGCAAGGCGGAACAAAGACGAGTTAATGCCATCTTGGGTTGGACCTTCCAAGATATGGCGAGATAGCCGAACCACCAAATACTCCGCAAGGATATAGACAGCCTGGAATTCAGGCCCACTTACACAAGGCTGGCGGCTACTTTAGCAGCTAACTTCTTCAAATCGGTTTTTGGAGGGTAATCCCTAAAAAAATATCGAAGCCACCTTTTTTGAAGGTAAACCGATTCTATTATGATATAAAAAAGTTTGCAATGGAAGAAACAAACACATTTGATATATGTATATTCCAAATATTGCAATTTAAAGAAAAGCAAAATAAAAAAAAATTAGTTGTTTTTAATTCACACGAATTGTTCATGTGAGTTGCATTAATAGCATTAATATCAAAGAAGCAGCTCAACACTGCCCAATGCCCAACTGCTATGCACACACCATCTCTCACCATCATCTCTTCGTAGCATGTGGCTTCATCTGACTAAAGTCACTAAATTAACCATCTCTCTGTCTTCTTTAAATTGTCTCCTCTTCTTCCCAAAAGCTTCTCTTTTTCTTTGTGCGATAGGGAGAAGACCGAAATGTAATCTTTCCCTGCAAAAAAGCTTTCCTCATTCGATGGAAGAGAGTGAGAAATAGTAAGAGAGAGAGAGAGGGAGTGCGCGCGCGCGATGATTATCAACTCCAGGCCAACTACATAATCAACAGAAAAGTATAGTTCCTGGCCTCTGGTCGATACTCATTCGGAATCAGCTAGCAAAACCACCTCGTAAAACCAAAATCAAGACCAAGAAGCCATGTTTTTGAGCCTCCGGTAACCATCCGAAATGCCCCATATGTTTCAAAATATTCCGGTACAGCCCAATATAAGCCGAAAAATTGCACAAGGCGAAACTGCATGTGCTGTGTACCGTATTTTGTCTAGTACCGTACGTATTGGTACGTACCGACTGATAGGAAACGTTATTAATAACTATGGTCTCAACAGTATCTCTCAACAGACTCTCTCATCTTTTATTTTTCTTCTAGATTTATAGTTTTAATTTTTCTTTGTTTTGCATCTAGCAAGTAAAAGTGGGAAAGAACACCAACAAAACCTGGGCATTGAATAAATGTATAGACATTGAGCAAAACTTATAAAAGCCAATAAAAAAGGCCAACAAAAATAAGGCATAACGATTATGTTAACAAATCACATCTATTTCTTCTGAGGTGTCTGTGAATGATACCGGAGGATCTCAGTTAAAATTGACTTAAAAAATAATGAGCCAAATGGTCAAAATAGAGGGACTGCCAAACTTGTTTTTCCAGCTGTGCAGACTCTGTTTTGAGCTGACTTTGCATTCAAATCTGTATCTACTGGAAGTGAATCAGCGTGCAAATCTTACATTGATGGAAAGGTCTATGAATCTACTTTCCAACAAAAAAAAAAAAAAAAAAAACAGAGCATGATTTGCTGTTTTGTGGAGAGAGATATGACTATTTTACTGAAAGGTGTTTGAGTTGTCTGCACACATCCGAAAATTCAGCAATCCTAATTTTCTACAGCCCACCCCTTTTGATTTTCTTGGTTGTTAGGTGTGTTTTGTCAAGAGTCTTAAAGGTGTTTTACATGTTTTTCTTGTCTTCTCCTTAAATGGTGGTAGTTAAAGGTTGGTTGTATTTTTTTGTCTTCAATCAAGTGTGCATGTATGTCAAAATCTATGTGTGTTTGTCAAAATAAGATATGTATTTATGAGACTATTGCAAGTGGTAATGATGGTAGAGAATTTTTAGATTATGTTTGAAAGTTAGCCTTTGGCTTTCTAAGAAGAAGGAGTTCTTCTTGTTTGCTCTTATCCCTTGGTGGATTTCTATAGGGTGGCAAGCTTAATTCATTTCTTGAGTGAGTGTTCACTTGTGTTACCTTTGTTGCGCCCAGATTTTTCGCACTCGAGAAATACTCACACAAGCGGGAAAAATGCTGTACTCTCTCGTTAGAACTCACCCTCCTAGAAGAATGAGTGCGACTAGGTTTGAATTTGGAAATTGATTTGAATAAAGGGCTTTTGGAAAAGATTTGGAGTCGCTACCTAACTTGATTAAGGTGAGTTAGGTCACCTAAAAACTAAGAATAATCCAAAGACTATACTTAGGGTTTTGGAAAACAATTTTGAAAATATCTCCTCAAGAGAGGGTTTCTAAGAAAACGGGTTGTTTAGCAACCTTTGAAAAACATTTAGCCCTTTTTAGAAAAATAACTCCTTTTGGTCTTTGAAATCAGTGATCCTAGGTTCGGAGGTTGGTTACGTGTAGAGAAGACGCACTAAGCCATCACCCTACCCCGCCCTTTCGGTACCTACATGTCAATCTACCCTAGATTCAACTATGAGAGTCTTTAACTAACTAAATGGTTCAATCCTATCCACTTTGAAAAATGATGTTTAAAAAAAAAAAAACTAACATGATGCATGATATGCAAGTGCAAGATAAGAGAATTGAAAAATAGACTTGAAAAGAGATTGATTTGATTTGAAAAAGATTTGAAGAGATAGAATTGAAATTGGAAAGTTTTAGAAATTGGGAATAAAGATTTGAAAATAAATTTTTGGAATTGAAAACTTGAAATAGATATGGAATTGGAGATTGAAGAAAATTGTGGAATTTGAGATTTGAAGAAAGTTGTGACCGCACCTATGAAGGTAGAATTGAAAATTTGAAAAGTGTTGTGACCGCACCTATGAAGGTTGCCTACGTATCCTTTTGGAGGAATCAGGTCAGTCGTAGTTTGGACAAGAGTCCGATTGAAAATAGATTGATTTGATTGGAAGAGAGAGATTGAATTGGAAATTGGATTGAGAGATTGAACTTTGAATAGAGGATTGAAAATTGGAATTTAGAATTTTAGAATTGAAAAGATTGAATTTTGATTTGAAAAGATAGAACTTGGAAGAAAAATTTAGACTTGTTTTGGAAAGATGGAGGTTTAGGAAACTTAGACTTAGGAAAGAGAAGAGACTTAGGAAAGATTTGACTCGGCTTGGAAGATTTAGGAGACTAGGAAAGATTGGATTTAGAAAATGTTTGAATTAGGAAAATGATTGATTTAGGAAAGTTTTATTTTTGGAAAATTTTCGAATTAGGAAGGTTTCGAAATTAGGAAAGCTTTGAATTAAGAAAGTTTCAACTTAGGAAAGTTTTGAATTAGGAGAGTTTCAACTTAGGAAAGTTTTGAATTTGGAATGTTTCAACTTAGGAAAGTTTTGAAAGTTGAAAAGTTTAGAATTTGAAAAGTTTTGAAATAGGGAAGTTTTGAAAGTAGGAAAGTTTTGAAATAGGGAAGTTTTGAAAATTGGAAGGTTTCAACTTAGGAAAGTTTTGAAATAAGAAAATTTTTCAATTTAGGAAATGTTTGAATTAAGAAAGTTTTAACTTAAGAAAGTCTTGAATTAAGAAAGTTTTGAGTTTAGAAAAGTTTTAGAGTTGGAAAGGTTTTGAAGTTTTGAAAAGTTTAAGATTTAGAAAGTCTTAACTTAAGAAAGTTTTGAATTTAGAAAGCTTAGAGATTTAGAAAGATTTGAATTTTAGAAAGGTTTAAGATTTAGAAAGTTTTAGAGTTTTAGAAAGTCTTGAGATTAGAAAGGGTTGAGTTTAGGAAAGATTTGAAAATTTAGATTTGAAAAGTTAAGATTTGAAAAGGGGTAGAATTAGGAAAGATTTGAAAGTTAAGTTTTAAAAAGATTTTTATGTTCAAGTTTTGGAAACTTAAGGTTTAGGAAAGTGGAAGATTAGGAAGGAGTTGAATTAGGAAAGAGTCGGATTTTGAAATTTAAGGAAAGATTTAAAGTTTAGGTTTAGGAAACTTATGGTTTAGGAAGGAATTGAATTAAGAAAGGTTCGGATTAGGAAGTGATTGGATTTGGTTTCTAAAAGCAAAGGTTTGATTTTGTTTCAAAAAATGGAGGATTGGATCTAGTTTCCTAAACGGAAAGATTGGATTTGGGCAAGGATTTGGAAAGGGAAATTTTAGAAACCCTAAATTTGGAAGGCTATAGTTTTGACGTAGAAAATAGGTTTTGAAAAATATGTATAGTTTTGATGTAGAAATTAAGAGATTTTGAAAACTTAGGTTTGGGGCAAAATTTGAAAACCATGTTTTTGGGAAGAAAATTAGGGTTTCCTAATGGTTAGCTCTAGGGTTTGACTTGAGTTTTAAGAAAAGAGGATTTTTGGAAAGTGCGTTTTTAGAAACGAAGGTTTTCTAGAAGGGAATCCTAGGGAGGAGTTTTTGGAAAGTGAATTTGAAGATAGAGTTTTTGGAAAAAGATTTTAGAGAGAACGAGTTTTTAGAAAGTGTGTTGTTGGAAACGTAGATTTTAGAAGGAAAATCCTAGAGGGGAATTTCTAGAAGGAAGATTTTGGAAAGAGAGTTTTTGAAAAGATTTTTTTGGGGAGAGTTTTTCTAGGAAAGAGACCTAGGGAACGTTTTTGGAAAGTGGATTTTGAAAAGAGCGTTTTGGAAAGGAATTGAAAAAGGAGGTTTTGAAAAATAGGTTTTTCGAGGGAAATTTTGAAAACAATTTTGGAGAAGAAAGTTTTAGGAAAGTATGTTGAAAAAGAGATTTTTAGGAGGAGGGATTTGGAAAAAGAGTTTTTAGAAGGTATAAAAAAAAGTTTCACTTCCCTAAAGCGATTTTAGCCATAGGAAGGCTAAAACCACTTTAAGAAAGTGGTTTCGGAAAACAAAAAGATTTGAAAATATAGACCATAGAGGTCACTTTTAATGTAACACTTTCCTAAAGCAACTCTAGCCATGGAAAGGCTAGAATCACCCTAGAATTGTAGTTTTGAAAACAAGTTTTTGAAAAAGAGATTTTGATGTAATTTTGAAAACAAGTTTGAAAACGATTTTGAAGACAACTTTGAAAACAGTTTTTGGAAGATGCAAGATCATGATATGTACAATGCAATTTTGGGGTCGTGAACATACAAGGCTAAGGCTTCACCACATAATCAAGGGGCCCGGACCCACGTGGTCTCCGGTTAGACTAGAAGAAAGCCCTCGACACGGTGACTCTCCAATAGCCCAATCCTACACATGGATCGGGAATCCCCTTATTTCAAGCATGCAAAGAAAGGGGGGGGGGGGGGGGGGGAGAAGATGGGGGATTAAAATAGAGAAAACCCAAGTGAGTTAGGAGAGAGAAGAGAGAGGGGGGAAGTGCAGAAATTTAAATAGAAAGCCTACCGTGTGTCTTATTTATTTTGCGGGCCTTGCTTGTCTTCGATCTTCGGTCTTCATCTTCAATCTTCAAGAGTTGTCTTCAAGCTTTAAATGGTAGCTCTTCAAGTCTTTAAAGAATGGTTGAAGGCTAGTGTATGAGTGTATGGCGGTTAGGGCTTGTGTATGGTGGCTAGGGTTTAGAAAACCTAAGGAAGCTAGGGTTTAGAAGGTGCACGAGCTCTGTATATCGAATTATATGATTTTTAGACTGAGTTTGCAGACCACTTTCACGTTGAATGAGGCTTTGTATTTATAGAGGTTGGACAACACTGGTGCCTGTTGCAGTGGCGCCAGGCCAAAGTTTACACTGGCGCCACTAGCAGTGGCACCAGGCCATTTTTTGGCGCGCCAACCATTTAGGAAATGTTTAAGGTCGGTAAGCAACGTATCTTTGACTAGATTTGGGCGCCTGTACTAGTGATTACCATGCAATTTTTAGCCTGGCTTCACTAGGAGTGGCTCCGGAAAGTCCGGGAAGGATTTAAAGAAGCCGGGAATGACCCGGAAGGCCGGAAAGGAGCAGGAACACTTAAAATAGTGTCCTGGAGGTATTTGACTTGAAAAGTGAGGATAAGATGTGTCGGAAAGGTTGACCGGGCCTTTAGGGGCAAAACGGTCAATTGGACCGGGAAACTGCAGGGACAGACTCGGACTGTCCCGGAAGAGGACTTGGGATCTGGAAACATTATTCCGAATGTTCCCAGAGGTTGCCGGTTTGATTCCCAGAGCCGGCGTGGTCGAAAAAGGAGACCGGTCGACCAGGGGCAAAACGGTTATTTCGTACCGGGTTTGCCGGAATTGACTCAGAATGTTCCGAAAAGGTAAAGGGAGGTTGAGAAAACTATAAAAAGTAGTCTCAGGAGGTTACCGGTTTGATACCCAGAGCCGGCGTGGTCGGAAAAGGAGACCGGCTCACCAGGGGCAAAACAGTCATTTCGCACCGGGTTTGCCGGAACTGACTCGGAATGGTCCGGAAAGATAAGTAAGGGTTGAGAGTACTGTTGAAAAACAGTCTCAGAAGGTTACCGGCTTGATACCCAGAGCCGGTGTGGTTCCCGGGGCGTTTGGATGCCTAGGGGCAAAAATGGTCATCTTAACCGGAAAGTCTCGAAAAAGGTCCAAGGGGCAGTTTGGTGATTTGTCACCGAAGTGGGCTAACAGACACTGGTATTGACCTGGGTTTTGATTGTTTCCGCCACTCTAACGGCGGTTGTCGTGACACAGGGGTTTGTTGGCAATTCCCTATATCGACCTATTGATAAGTATTTCCGCTACTTTAACGGTTTTGTGAGTAGTTTCGCTACTCGGACCGTCTCGAAGAATAAACTGTCTCGAGAGAGGGATTGGAAAGGGGTCTTATGGTCTTCGAAAAGACGTGCCTGATTGGAACCGTCTCGAGGAATAAACTGTCTTGAGAGTGGGACTGGAAAGGGGTCTTACCATCTTCGAAAAGATGTGCCTGATTGGAACCGTCTCAAGGAATAAATTGTCTCGAGAGAGGGATTGGAAAGGGGTCTTATTGTCTTCGAAAAGACGTGCCTGATTGGAACCGTCTCGAGGAATAAACTGTCTTGAGAGTGGGACTGGAAAGGAGACTTATCGTCTCCGAAGAGACGTGCCTGGATTAGAACCGTCTCGAGGAATAAACTGTCTTGAGAGTGGGATTGGAAAGGGGTCTTACCGTCTCTGAGGAGACGTGCCTGGGTTGGAACCGTCTCGAGGAATAAATTGTCTTGAGAGTGGGATTGAAAAGGAAAGGACAATGCCCCTAAGGGCATTTTGGCCATTTTGCCTCTATTTAGGCCTGGTGGTCCCGCGAGGCGATGGACGGACGGTATTTGGAATTAGAGAGTTGGTTTCGATTGGAATATGCCCACAATGACTTGAACACAAGTCTGGATGGAGTGTAGACTGCCGAGCGGTTAAAAATGGGGTGCTTACAACCTCCTCTTTTTTCCATTTTTCGGCGTCAGATTTGGTATCAGAGCATTTGGTTCATGATGGCTGGTCATCGTCGTCGTGGTCCTAATGTCGAAGAAGTCCCGGTTCGTAAATGAGACTTACGAGATGTTGAGATGGAAGATTTACGGAGACAAGTACAACAACTCCAACAGCGTTTGCAGCACTACGAGCCTTTGGAACGTGGCGATTTGCGCTATGATTCAGAGCAAGAATCACCTAATGAAGAGGAGGAGATTAACCCCTTCCATGGCGCTCCTAATCAAGCGTCAAGTGAAGAGGCTTCTCTGAGACATCATGTCTGAAGAAACCATGATTTTCAAAGAGATTATGGTGTCAAAGTTGGCATTCCAGAATTTGAAGGAAGAATGTGTCCAGAGGAGTTCATAGATTGGCTTCACTCTGTTGAAAGGGTCTTTGATTACCAAGATGTTGCGGAAGATCCTAAGGTGAAGTTAGTAGCTATAAAATTAAAGAAACATGCTTCAATTTGGTGGGAGAACCTTAAAAAGCAGCGTGCTAGAGAAGGAAAGTCTCGTATTGTCATGTGGGACAAGATGAAGAAGGAGCTAAGGAAGAAATTCTTGTCGAAAAATTATCGCCATGATGCCTTCCTCAAGTTCCACAATTTCAAACAAAAGGAGCAGTCCGTGGAAGAATATACAGCTGAATTTGACCATCTTATGATGCGTTATGAAGTGTTTGAACCGCAGGAACAAACTGTAGCACGTTATCTTGGAGGACTTCGGTCTGAAATTGCTAATATTGTTCAGTTACAACCTTATTGGAGTTACAATGATATTTTTAAGCTTGCAATCAAGGTGGAAAAACAACTCAAAGAAGCATGTGGGAATAGCTCTTGACCTTGGAACAAAGATGGGTTTTCTAAAAGAAGTGCCTGAACTACCAAGCCCTCTTTATCACACAAGGTAGCCCCTTCAAAGTCACTGCCCAAGCAAGATGGAGCAGCGAGTTCAAGCCGTCCTAATGCCTCCAATCCTAACAATCGCCGATGTTTCAAGTGTCAAGGATTAGGCCACACTCTGATTGCCCAAACCGCAAGATAGTCTCTCTTGTGGAAGAGGACATTGAAGAGGAGTCCGAGAAAGATGTTGCATCAACCGATGGAAATCAAGAAGATGATGGAGACATCACTTATGGAGATCAAGGAGAGAGCCTAGTTGTTAGAAGAAGTCTAAGTGTAGCCCATATAGAGCAAGAAAGTTGGCTCCGCAATAATATTTTCCACACAAGATGTACTTCCCATGGCAAAGTTTGTAACGTCATCATTGATGGAGGGAGCTACGAGAATATGGTGGCCGCAACAATGGTGGAAAAATTGCATCTCAAGACAATGGAGCATCCACACCCTTACAAAATTTCATGGCTTTGTAAGGGAAATGAGGTAAGAGTAACTAAAAGATGTCTAGTTACTTTTTCCATTGGCAATAACTATAAAGATGAAGTTTAGTGTGACGTTGTCCCCATGGATGCTTGTCATTTGCTTCTTGGTCGTCCTTAGCAATATGATAGGAGGGTTATTCATGATGGGTACAAAAACACTTACTATTTTGAGAAGGATGGAGTGAAAGTCATCTTAGGTCCTTCCAAGCTAGTGAGCATTCCTAAACCTTCAAAAGGGGAGGGAAGTAATTTGCTCTGTAAATCCCAATTTGATAAATCTTTGGAAGAGTCTAATGAGGCTTATGCTCTTGTGGTGATGGAAGGAAATGAAGAGCACATGGAAGTCCCTTCCATTTTGCAGCCACTTCTTGAAGAATGTTTTGATGTTATTCTAGAAGAGATCCCACCTAGCCTTCCCCACATGAGAGACATCCAACATTGCATCGATTTCATTCCCGGAGCCGTCCTTCCAAACAGGGCAGCTTATAGGATGAATCCAAAGGAGCATGAAGAGTTGCAAAGGCAAGTTGAAGAACTTATGAATAAAGGCCTATTGAGGGAAAGCATGAGTCCATGCACTGTCCCTGCTCTTCTTATGCCAAAAAAAGATGGTTCTTGGCGTATGTGTATTAATAGTAGAGTGGTGAATAAGATCACAATCAAATACCGCTTTCCTATTCCACGCCTTGATGATTTTCTTGACCAATTCCATGGTGCTTCTATCTTCTCTAAGATTGATCTATGGAGTGGATATCATCAAATCCGAATGAGACCTAGTGATGAATGGAAAACCGCTTTCAAGACAAAAGATGGTCTTTATGAGTGGATGGTTATGCCTTTTGGGTTATCTAATGCTCCTAGTACTTTTATGCGCCTTATGAATCATGTGTTCAAACCTTTCATTGGAAAGTTTGTTGTTGTTTACTTTGATGATATTCTAGTGTACAGCAAGGGCGAAGAAAAACATTTGGAGCATTTTCAACAACTATTCAAAACATTGAGGGAGCAGAAATTGTATGCCAACTTGAAGAAGTGTCACTTCTTTACAAATAGCCTTGTGGTCTTAGGCTATGTCATATCCGGTGAGGGCATTCAAGTGGATCCTAGCAAGGTGGAAGCAATTCTCAGCTGGCCCATTCCAAGGTCAGTTCGTGATATTCGAAGTTTTCATGGTCTTGCTTCATTTTATCGTTGTTTCATCAAAGGATTCAACACTCTTGTCGCTCCTATTACCGAGTGCTTAAAAGGGAGCACATTCAAATGGTCGGAAGAGGCACAAAAGAGCTTCGAAATTATTAAAAAGAAGGTTACCGAGGCTCCTATTCTAACATTACCAGACTTTAACAATGTGTTCGAGGTACATTGTGATGCTTCCAATGTGGGAATTGGTGCTGTGCTAAGTCAACAAGGTAAGCCTATTGCTTTCTTTAGTGAAAAGTTGAATAGAAGTGAAAAAAAATACTCTACCTATGATAAAGAGTTTTATGCTATTATTCGAGCTTTGGATCATTGGAGCCATTATCTCATATCCAAAGAGTTTATTCTCTTTTTGGATCATGAAGCTTTGAAGTATTTAAATGGCCAACATAAGCTCAATAATCGGCATGCTAAATGGGTTGAGTTTTTACAAGCTTACACTTTCCATATCAAGCACAAATATGGAAAACAAAATCAAGTGGCTGATGTATTGAGTCGAAGACACTCCTTATTATCTACAATTCAAGTGGATGTCTTAGGCTTTGAAGTCATAAAGGAGTTGTACAAAGATGATCCTTACTTTGCCCAAATTTGGAAGGAATGTTTGAAAGGTCCTTTTAACCATTTTTTATTGCAAGATGGTTTTCTTTTCAGGAAAAATCAGCTATGTATCCCGGAAGGTTCTCTTAGGGAAGCTATTATCAAGGAAGCTTATGGAGGACTTGCTGGCCACTTTGGGAGGGATAAGACACTCTCTCTTGTGCAAGAAAATTTTTATTGGCCTAGAATAGATCGTGACATCGCCCGACATGTGGAGTGTTGTAGAATTTGTCAACGAACCAAGGGTCACTCTCAAAATACCGGACTATATACGCCGTTGCCAGTTCCCATGGCTCTTTGGGAGGATGTGAGCTTAGACTTTGTGGTGGGATTGCCTTGTACTTAAAGGAACAAAGACTCTATTATGGTCATCGTTAATCGATTCTCCAAAATGGCACACTTTGTTCCATATAACAAGACATTGGATGCTTCTCATATTGATGATCTCTATTTTCGAGAGATTATAAAGCTCTATGGTATTTCAAAGACAACGACCTCCGATTGTGATTCGAAATTTATGAGTCATTTTTGGCGCAACTTTGGCGTAAGCTTGGAACTACTCTTCAATTTAGCTCTTCTCATCACCCACAAACGGATGGGCAGACTGAAGCTGTCAATCGGAGTTTAGGAAACCTTTTGAGAAGTTTAGTTCCCAGCAACATTCACCAATGGGACCTTGCTCTAGCACAAGCTGAATTTGCTTATAACCGGTCCACAAGCCAAACCACTGGAACTAGTCCCTTCGAAGTTGTCTATGGGCGCAATCCTATAAGTCCCTTGGACTTGGCACCACTTGCTACCACTCAAAATTTCAGTAGCAATGCTGAAGAGCGAGCTAAACAAATCAAAAGATTGCATGAATAAGTAAGGGATCGAATCTTCAAGCAAAATCAAAAGTACCAAAAAGTGCTAATAAACACCGTAAGCTCACAGCATTCAAAGAAGGAGAGTTGGTATGGATCCATCTTTGCAAAGAACGCTTTCCACGAGGTCGTCATAGTAAGCTTAAACCAAGGGCTGATGGTCCTTTCAAGGTGCTTCAAAGAATTGGTGAAAATGCTTACAAGATTGAGCTATTAGGAGACTATGGCGTTTCAACCACCTTCAATGTGACGGATTTGTCACCATATCATGATGAAGAAAGTGAGGAGAACTCAGAGACGAGTTCACACACAGCAGAAGTGTATGATACCGGAGGATCTCAGTCAAAATTGGGTTAAAAACAATGAGCCAAATGGTCAAAACAGAGGGCTACCAAAACTGTTTTTCCAGCCGTGCAGACTCTGTTTTGAGCTGACTTTGCATTCAAATTTGTATCTACTGGAAGTGAATCAGCGTGCAAATCTTACATGGATGGAAAAGTCTATGAATCTACTTTCCAACCAAAAAAAAAAAAAAAAACAAAGCATGATTTGCGGTTTTGTGGAGAGAAATATGGCTATTTTACTGAAGGGTGTCCGAGCTATCTGCACACATCCGAAAATTTAGCAATCCTAATTTTCTACAGCCCACCCCTTTTGATTTTCTTGGTTGTTAGGTGTGTTTTGTCAAGAGTCTTAAAAGTGTTTTACATGTTTTTCTTGTCTTCTCCTTAAATGGTGGTAGTTAAGGGTTGGTTGTCTTTCTTTGTCTTTAATCAAGTGTGCATGTATGTCAAAGTCTATGTGTGTTTGTCAAAATAAGATATGTATTAATGAGACTATTGCAAGTGGTAATGAAGGTAGAGAATTTCAGATTATGTTTAAAAGTTAGCCTTTGGCTTTCTAAGAAGAAGGAGTTCTTCTTGTTTGTTCTTATCCCTTAGTGAATTTTCGTAGGGTGGCGAGCTTAATTCATTTATTGAGTGTTCACTTATGTTACCTCTTCTTTTTTCCATTTTTCGGCGTCAGTGAATCCGTGATGCGTTGGACGGAATAGTAATAACAATAAAGAAATTAAAAACAATAAAGTTTGAAATGAACTAATTTTGAAAATGATTGAGTAAATAAATTAGAAGTAATAGTTTATTTTCAAAGAACGTATAATATTATTATTATTTTATTTTTTAGAGCTGACTGGGTCAACTTACACCAGGAACACCACCTTGTATGCGAGTGCCCTTGCTCCCGTGTCAATCAGTGCTGGGTACTTACACTTTTTTGGGCTTTCGGGAACTAAAGAAAAAGAAAATGCTATTATTCTAAAAATTTAGGACTGAAAATACTATTAGAATTATGTGATAGTGACTTTTTTTTTTATAATTAAGAGTAATTAATATGAATGTTTTGTTTTAAGTAAATGACCATTCAATTAAGAGTAATGTTTGAACCAATAGTTTTATTTATCGAATTATCATCACGAATAGATATAAGGTGATGAGCTTCACATTATCAAATGCATGTGAGATTTATTTATTTGTGTTTATTTGTAATGATAATTTAGTAAACAAAACTGATGACTGTAGCATTTTTTTAATTAAATTATTTTATTAAATTTTACTAAAATTATGTGACAGTGACATTTTTTAGTAATTTTTGAAATGAATAACTCATTTTTGTATAAATATTCTGTTGGTATAGAGAAAATTACTTTTACAAACCATGGGCCCATAATGCAAATTATGCCAGTGCCGGTTAATAAACAAAGGAAAATGCTATTTTTTTTTTTAACAAAATTGGTATAAAAAGTTCCATCAAAATGAATCAAAATGATGCAGTGCTCGTGGTGGGTAATTTTATTTAAAGGTGAAAGACTTTCAATTAATTATATTATATTATTTATAAAAATTTCATATAATTTTTCATATTAACACTAAAGATTTTCATACATAAATTAATGGAGTAGATGAATCCTTAATTGATGAAACGAAGAGGATACTAATCCTCCTCCATACATCTGTCTATCTATCTTATCTATTTCAGCTTCCCAAGCTAGTACTTCCCTCTTGGTGCGAAACGACTCCGAAACCCAAAGTCAAGTCTAAAGCTTCAGACGACGACCCGTGTGATGACATACTCCATTAATTTCACTAGAATGGATAAGGGTTTCTTCACAAGATTAAGTCACAAAAACTTCAGGAAGCAACTCCGCCCGCGTTGCTGGGTGAATTTCCAAGCAAAGATCGATGGCAGAAATTGCTATTGTCGGCGCTACTGCAGCTCTCAGACAAGCTGTGGTCGTGCTAGGTAATCTGGTTGTCAAAGAAGGTTCCCGCTTGTTGAGGTTGACAGAGGACTTGGAATGGGTCGAAAACGAGATGAGATATATCGAAGCCTACTTGGAAGACATTGAAGATAAACAATGGGGAAGCAGAGGAGTGACCAACTTGGTGAGAAATATTTGGGAGATTGCCTATGATGTGGAGGACATCGTCAAAACATACTTCCCTAAGCTAGCATCACGTGGGAGGAACAATGGGAGGGGGCGTCTTGGTTGGGTGAAGAGTGCCAAATTCATGTTCAACAACTACAAAACAGCTCGTGACTTTGCTGTGGAGATTGAAGGGATTAAAAGAAGGGTCGAGGATATCGATCGGGTCAGAAGAACTTATGGAATTCAAGAAAGAGGTGACGAAGCAGATAAGCTGGGAGACACATGGGATCCAAGGCAATCTTTCCCCCACTTTGACGAAGCTGCAGATATTGTTGGTTTGGATGAAGACATTAAAAACTTGGTGGACAAAGTGCTCGATGAAGGTTCACAGCATCTTGTGGTCTCCATTATTGGCATGCCTGGGCTGGGCAAAACAACTCTTGCCAAGAAAGTATATAACTCTGTTCAAGGAAAATTTGAGTGTTCAGCTTGGATTTGTGTTTCTCAGCAGCCAAACATAGCAGAGCTTTTGCGAGACATAGCAAAACAAGTGGGCTTGGAGGAAGAGAAGTGGAAGCAGAACTTCGTGGGCAATTTATTTGCTTTTTTAAGCCAAAAAAGGTACGCAATAGTAATTGATGATTTGTGGAAAACTGAACCATGGGACGATGGTTTAAAGAATGGCATCCCTACCAATTCCGGGAATGGAAGTAGAATAATTCTTACTTCTCGGAATAGAGATGTTGGTGTACATGTAGGTGGGCAAAACTCTCTACCACGTGTTACAACCTCTAGACCCAGAAAAAAGTAAAAAACTCTTTTTCAAGAAGGTTGGGGGTCCTCAAACAAGTGACCCTCCACAATTGGAGAATATTAGTGAGCAAATATTAAAAAGGTGCGATGGCGTGCCACTCGCAATTGTGATAACGACAGGTTTGTTGGTACTGAGAGAAAGAACGGAACGTGCATGGAAAGGAGTATTAGAGAGCATGGGTCAAGAAGACAACAAATGTGCAAAGATATTTGCCCTGAGTTACAAAGATTTACCCACGAAATTGAAACCGTGTTTTCTCTGTTTTGGGCTTTTTCCGGAGGACTATGAAATTCCAGCATTCGACTTAATTAATATTTGGGTGGCAGAGGGATTAATTCGACGAGGCAGTGGAGTGCAGGAGGTTGAGGAAGTGGGGGAGGATTACTTAAATAACTTGGTTGCTAGGAACGTGATTCAAGTGGCTCGGAGGAGTTTCGATGGGAGCATTAAGAGTTGTCGCATTCATGATATTCTGCACAATCTTTGTGTGACGGTGGCCAAAGATATTAACTTCTTTAACTCTCACAGTGACTTAGTTACTGGTAAATCTGCTAGGGGACTGCGTAGAGTCACTGCCTATTCTCGCAATGTCCTTGAGCATAGAAATCCCAAGCTTCGTGCAATGCTATGTTTCGATAAGGAAGAGCCATATGAAGTTAAAAGGAAACATGTCAAGAATTTTCTTATAGACTCGAGATTTCTTCAAGTGCTATATCTGGAGTTTGAATTCCTTCAAGTTTCTTTGCCAGGTGATATTGGCAATTTGAGCCACTTGAGTTACATTCGATTGAAAGTGGAGCAAGGAAAAAGAATCGAACTTCCTTCCACTATAAGCAACCTCAGAAGCTTACTGACATTGGATGCTCGAGGATGCGATGGTCTCCTCATCATTCCCGATTGTATTTGGAAGATGAAGCAGTTAAAACATCTTCTGCTGCCGTATTATTATAAAGTCAACTGCGATTCAGGGGGGCGGCTGCTGCTAAGCATGGGTAAGTTGTTCTTCCGTGCAATACAAGCTTCTCAAAATCTCCAAACCTTTTATATGTTGACGATTAGCAGTTGGCCCGCCAAGTACAAGTTTCCCAAATTTACTAGTTTGAGAAAACTTGGGGTCTGTTTTAAGAAAGGGGAATGGTCAAAGGTCAAGGTGTTCTTAGATGCAAGCACGGTACCACACAAGCTGGAGATCTTGCGATTGGATGATCGCTATGATGTCAGAGGTATACGATACAATATGGTGGAACTGAATCTGTGTCGGTACGAGAATCTTTGTAGGCTACATTTGCTAGTATCCATGGTGAAGTTGCCAAAACATGATAAACTGCCCCAAAACCTCACCAAGCTTACCCTTAAGTACACTTGTTTGGAAGAGGACCCAATGGAGACTCTGAAGCAACTACATAAGTTAAAGATCCTCAAATTGGCAATTCTCTCTTACATTGGGGAGAAGATGACGGTTTGTTCCGGCGGAGAAGGAGAAGGAGAAGGAGGACCAGATGATAACTTTCCTCAACTTCAAGTGTTGGAAATTACGGGACTATTTGATTTAAGGGAGTTAATAATAGTGGATGATGACAATGTGATGCCACGACTCAATAAGTTAAGGATCAGAGATTGTTTTGATTTAGTAACAAGAAGGATTCCAAAGAGGATTAGAGAAGAATGATCGCCATATGAAAAAGGTTAGTGAGACTATCTCTCTCTCTCTCTCTCTCTCTCTAAACTGTAGTTTTATTTCCTCCTCCTTTATCCTTTTTCCAGATATCTACCATCTCTATAAGTTAACAAAACACACGCACACAAATAGAGTTGTTAAAACTGATTTTTTTGGACGATAAATCATTGCTTCTCTGTCTTCATCTTCTTCTTCTTTTTAATTAATTTACATATATCAGGGTGCTTAATTTGGATTCACACACTCCTCATGTTGTCTGTCGTAGGTGGAATCTTCAGTCGCTGTCTACAAGGTGCAGAAGCCCATATACATATGTATATATATTGGTTCCTGATCAGTAATTCGCATCTCGAATACTTTCTTAGTCAATTAATTTTATTTTAGTTTGTATTTGGTGATTGTAATAAGGAACAGAGTGGTTTGTTATTTGGATTAAACTTAATCTTTTATGTAGAGAGCACAGCCTTCGCAGCATTGTTGTCGAAAGCGACTCTTTCGCTTGATTTCGAATTCGAATCTTCGGTGAATAAAATAAAGAAAAAGAAAAATGTGAGGAAAAAGATAAGAAATCATAATAATTGAAGATAGGAGGATTGAAAATTTCAAAAAATTGTCGAGGTTGGAAAGGATGAGGCCTCCATTGTTTGAGAGTTAGGATTTTGTTAATATAGACAATAGAGTAAGTAATTTGGTTTTGATTAGGACTGACATGGTGTTTGAGAGTAATTGTATCAGTTTCTATGATAATATATTCATAGAATTGTTGGGTCTGAATGGGAGAGATTTGAAGAAAATGTGTGTTCGGAGGGAACACTCTAGGAGGAATTTCAAATGGATCCTCAAATCATGTTTGTTTTTCCAAAAAAACAATAGACTATTTGCATTTTGCTTTAAAAAAGTATTTTGATTTGAAAGTGGGGTTAGTGGCCACCACTGGAGAAGGAATGGGATGAGAAACCACCACTTGTTGAGAAAAAATTGCTGCTTGTTGTTGAGCATAGGTTAGGAAAAGTTGTTGGGATTGTTTAATAAAGGTTTGGTTATACCAATCACTTGGTGTAAGAGCTTTGAGGGGAATTGGTTTCATTGCATAAGTAGCTTTAGTTTGAGATTGCGTTTTAGTCGGACTTTGCCTGAATCATGGGATGATTTAGGAGGCATGATTGGAGTCTTCCTGTAAAAATTCCCGAGTAAGAAAATCTGGAATTGAATTATCAATACCTTTAACATAAGAATTTTAAAATAAAAAACAAAAAGAATAGCTGGCTATCTAGCAAAAATTTGCTTAGAACCTATATTTTGTACATCTTTAAAAATAATATTTTTAGCTACTTGGCAATTAATACAAAGTAAAAATTCTTGATTTAATAAATCACTTTGAAATTTGGAAATGCATAGAATAATAGCTAAAATTTTCTTTTTGATGGTACTATAATTCTTTTAGGTAGAGTTCTAGGAACCGAGGTAAACCTAACCAGTTGTTCTTTGTTATTGAGAACTTATTTGAGGATACCACCATAACCTATGTCAGAGGCATCGGTTTTAACTATTTTGAAAGCATTAGGGTTGGCTAAGGTCAGACAGGGGAGGGTCTGAACATATTGTTTAAGAGTTCGGATAATCTTTGTATGCTCACTAGACTAGGCAGGAGGGTCCTTCTTGAGACGTTATCTTAAAGGGACAGCTATTTGACTTAAATTTGGGTAAAATTCAGAGACATAATTAAGACTGCCTAAGAAACGTTGTAATTGATTTTTTTTTTTTTTTTTTTTATCTTTGATTACATCAGGAAATTTATTAGCAAATTGAATTAATCATTCTATGGGTGTAATTGTACCTTGAAAAATGTAGTGACCTAGGAAGCGAATTCGTGTTTGAAAGAGACTAATTTTCTTTGCAAAGAGAACTAAACTATTGTGTTTGACACTATTAAAAAATTGACGAAGATGTGTCCAGTGTTGAATAATAGAGTTGGAGAAAATTAGGACATCATCAATATAAACAACTGTAAATTGAGAATGAGGATTAAAAATGTTATTCATTATTTTTTGAAATTCACTTGAGCCTTTTTTAAACCAAAAGGCATTACGTTCCACTCGCAATGGCCAAATGGTAAAGTAAAAACAATCTCGTACCTATCTTGCTCAGCAATTTGAATTTGCCAAAGGTCAGACTTCATGTCAAATTTGAAAAATATTTTTGCATGCCAAAGGCATTGAAGAAGATCTTTCTTGTTAGGAATAGGATACCTAATCCATTGGAGAGTATCATTAAGAGGTTTGTAATTAATAACTAAACGGGGAGCTCCACGTTCTATTTCAGTGTTTTTGTGTACGTAAAAGGTAGCACAACTCCATGGAGAGCGACTGTTGTGAATTAGTTTTTTTGTTAAGAAGGTCTTGGATTTCTTTTTTATAATATTTGAAAAGTTCATGGTTCATTTGAATTGGACGAGTTTTGGTAGGAATTTGTCATTTAGAAAATTCAGAAAAGTAGAGTAAAGTGACAACATGTTTATGACGGTACCAAAAAGTATTTGGTAAATCAGAGCAAACTTCTTATTGTAATTTTTTTTTGAATTTATTTATAGCGAATTGTAAAGTGCCATCTTTTAAATTATTTTCAATTTGGTTGTAAGTTTTTTCTTCTTTAAGGAATAATAAGTTGTTTTATTTACGAATGATAAGGTTAATAGTTTGATGGGAAATGACAAGATTTTTTAAAGTATTAAGATCTTTGGTGCGAGGAGGATAAACAAAAGGGAACGTTATTTTATTATTATCAAGGGTAGTATGAATGCCTTCAGTGGTAACTTGGAAAGGTTGAAGAAGGTTCAGAAAAGGAGTTCCTAATATAACTGCTCGTGAGAGATTTTTAACAAGAACAAATGGAGTTTTGAGACAAACATTGTTGTTGCAAATATGGGCATTAGACAATTTATATTGGATTTGAAGAGGGGTCCTACCAGCAGCAAAAAGACGTTCGCGAGTTTTTTTAAAATATTTAGTTGGAATTAAACCTTCTTGTATACAATTGAGGTCAGCTCCAGAATAAAAAAGAGCAATAGTTTCAAAACAAAATTCTTTGTTGACAACAATAGTAATCTTGACATTTCATTTCTGGTAAGGGATTTGAGAGAGTAAGAAAATATCTTGAGGGTCAGTTTTTAGAGGAACAGATGTACTAGGAGAAGAATGTTGAAGGAGTAAAACTTGATTTTTAATATTATCAAGATCAATCTTTGAAATATTGTGTTCAAGTTTTAAATCATGTAATTCCTTCTTGACTAAGTGGATTTCAGTTTGTAAATCTTGAGTAGAAAGGGGAGAAGGTTTAGAGGGTTGATCAAATCGTTTGAGAATATCATTAAGATTATAAGGTAGGAGGATTGAAATATACATTAATATTTTAATAAGAAGGTTCTTCTTTCAAAACCACAAATTCAGTTATTCTTGAATGTTTACATTTCAAAAAGATTTTCCTTTAAATTTTTCCAATTGGTTCTTTTCTTGGTGGACTCATTTTGGTGCAATTACTCAAATCTTTCCTCCCTCCGTCAATCAAGCCTTCCTTATTTACCAAGCCAAATTCAAACTTGATAGATTTCTTTCCAAATTTCCTTGTATATTACTTTTCATGACCTAATTCTCTATTCTATGAATTTGTGCTTGGAATTATACTATTATTTTGCACAATTCCTTTTCTTACCTTACCCGAAGCTTTCAAGTCAAATGGTAGGATAGATGGAATCCTCAATTTTGCACCCCACAAGCAGTTCATTAATTTTTCCAACAACATCCTGCAATTTCCATGGCTACTAACCCTTAGTTTCTCCTCAGCCGAAGCCAAATCATTCCTCAATTAGCAGCAACTAAATCAAAGAAAGAACTTTGTCAACAACAACTAGAAACCCTATCATCTCTTTTAGATAGCGATGATGAGCCTTCTCCAACAAATCCAGATCAAGGTTTTCAAATATCTTCCACAAATCTTGCACAGGATAATGAAGATGACTGCTACGGTATTTTCACTCCAGTACAAATAAGGTCCAAAAGTAAGCAAACACGCAAGTGACAGAGCTATCAACGTTCGGCGACAACTCCATCAACTTTTGGCCACAGACAATTTTCGCAAAAAGACAAAAGTGTTACAGTAAAATTGATTTTTTTACTATTCACAGTAAAATTGACCTTTTACTATTCTGCAAAAGACAAATCCATTGTCAATAGATCTACAGTAGAAAGGGGAGAAGGTTTAGAGGGTTGATCAAATTGTTTGAGAATATCATTAAGATTATAAGGATTATGAAGAAGTAAGGTATCTTGTTTAGGTTGGCCAATAGTGTTTAAACTTTGTTTAAGTTGAAGTAAATAGTCTTTTTTAACTTGGAGATCAATAATCTTGTCAATGACATCAAGAAGAAGTTCTTGTTCTTTAGTAATAACATTAATAGTACTTGTTGTTAGACAGTGGCAATTTGTTTTAACAATTTGTTCTAGATCTGGTGAGGAAGGAGAAGTGTGATTTTCATTAGAAGAGGATTGAGAAGCAATTTCATCAAGTTGTAATTCCTCATTAGACATTAATTAATTATTAGATGTATCAGAATTTGGGAATAATTGCATAAGTTGTTGCTTAAGTGTGTCGTCAATTTCTAAAGAATTAATTTTTTGATTCATACGATATTGATTTTTGTAATGGCCAACTTTACCGCATTTGTAGCAAGTAAGAATTTTTCTTCAATGTTTAGAAACATGTTTGGGTTTAGAAGGGGAAGCTCTAATAGTAGTTTGTGGTTGAGATTTTTGATAAAAAAAAAAAAAAACGTTGGAAATTGGTTTGGGTTTATGAAAGATTCATCAGGCAGAGGTAGTGTGAGGTTTGCGATGAGAAGGAGGTACTATTTGTGAAGTATTAGGGAAACCAAATTGCTGACAAAAAGTGCCTAGTTCTCTCTTGGGAGTGGCATTGTTGATTTAATTTGAAGTTGGTACAGATTTCTAGACCTTGGGTTTGGATAGCATTGACTAAATCACCATAAGTGAGTTGTTCGTAAGGGACGACTCCATTGTTCTTTTCTTTGAGTTTATCTTTGACCTTTTGGAAAAAGAGTTTGGGAAGACCATCAAGAAATTTTTCTTTCCAATGTGTTTGGTGAGAGTCATCTTTCATCATAACTTTAGTTAGGAAAACGTCTCTGTACCAATGAAAGTTTTGGAGTTTAGGACATCGAAGATTATTAAGAATTTTAGAGGTAGCAGCTTGAACTTTGAAAGGTTTACCTAAGAAATGCCTAGATATGGAGAAGAAGAGGGTACTAACAGCATCTTTTATGGTTTGATTATCTTCAGTTTTAATAGGAGTATTGGTTGAGTCGATTTTGATAGTAGTAAGAATTTGAATGCGTTCAGTGGAGGTGAGGAAATGATCCCACCATCCTTTAAGATGGCCAGTAAAATCAGCTACTAAAGTTTGGGCGACGACAAAGTCGAAAGATTTTTGTTTAGTTTTATAGGCTAAGGTAACCATTGTCATTTCTTGAAGTTTGTTGAGAATATGATATTCGGTCATACCGTCAAAATTCCATTCATAAATTGTACTACCATGATAGGCAACTTGAGTAAATTGATTTTGTTCTTCGAATTGCATATCAAGGAGTGTTGGTCGAGGATAATAATTTTTTGTGTTATTATTGTCATATCGACTTTGGTATTTCCATTTTTGTTTCTTATTTTGAGTGGCATTGACTTCGAAAGGTTGAGAATTATTCATGGTTTGTTCAATGACTTCAACTTTAGAAAGTGTGGGTTGGGATAAAGTGTGAATAGTATGGGTTTTAGATGATGGTTTAGGAGTGTCAGTGATCCTTAGAACCTGATCTAGTTGTGCTAGAACCAATTACGATTATCATTATTATACAAGGAAATTTGAAATTTTCAATCCTCCTACCTTCTATTATTATCATTAAGATTATTACGATTACCAATTATTATGATTACTATTCATAGTAAAATTGACTTTTATTATTCTGTAAAAAAACAAATCTATTGTCAGTAGATCTACAACAACCAAACATGTGGATCAACAGTACCAAGTTTTTTCTATTTATACCCTGTCTCTCCATGTTTTGAGGCAGGCCAATTTTGAAGCCAAGAATCTCTCTCTCTCTAGAATTATCTTGTATTCAATCTTTGTAATTATTTTCAAGTTCAAGATCTCTACTAGCTCAGCTCTTTGGTAATATTTCAATCTTTTTAATATTTAAATTTTATGTTTTCAATTTTCAATTGTAATCTTAATTTATCCAAGTCATGCCTGGTTTAGTTATCCCTCTAGGATGTGCCTGTAAGACGTTAACACTTTCAATACAACTGTTTCTTCTTCTTTTACTCTTTAATTACTTTGATAAATTCCAGTTATCTGGTCCTTTCTTTCTTCCTTTAATTTATTTTCATTACTATTACCTCGGGTTTTCAGGTTATATGTCTTCTTAATTTCCTTTGTGTTGTCTGATGACAAACCTGTAAACCAACTAGTCGCGTAGCTGTTGTAAGTCCTAGAGTTGAGGCAGTAGGAATAAGTTTTTGATCGGCTAAGGCAAGTCTAGTTCATCCCATAGGATTTAATCTGATATATAATTTTGAATTAAATATTTAGATGTTAGATAATTAGTTTCCTAATGAATAAATCTAGAACTATGTCTTCTATATCTCGTCAATCTCATAGTAGTAATGACTCAACTATACTTAATCAACATGAACAAAGTTTCCCTTCTCCAAGTTGGACATCTTCTCGTGTCTCTGTTAATCAAGTTTTCCAAATCAAACCTTTTGATTTCTTTCCAATGATACTATCAAAACAGTTAAACAAACAATTCCTTTTCTTGAAAAAACTGAACAAATCCAATTACTTAGTCAATCCATTATCAATAAATACAAACAGAAAAAAGACAATTATTTACATTTAGGATTAATATAAGTAGCTATTGTTCCTTTAACTCACCAAGGTCAAAATACTACAATTCTTTTAACTTTACAAGATAAAAGACATGCAACATTTATCAATAGTGTAAGCACCCCATTTTTGCTCGCTCGGCAATCTCCAGTTCGTCCAGACTTGTATTTAAGTCAATATGGATGCATTCCAATTCAAACCAGTTTTTCAGACATAATCTAGTCAATCGATCACTTTGCGGGCTCATCTGGCCCAAATAGAGGCAAAATGACCTTGTGGTATTATCTGGTCCAATTCTAGTAGGCATGTCTTTTCGAAAACGGTAAGTCCCCTTTTCATTCTTAATTCCAATTCAAATCTAATTCCAATTCAAATCAACTCTGGCATGCCTTTCGAAAAAGTTGATCCCTCAGGTAATAAGACCATCCAGTCCGGCACATTTTTCAAGAAAAATCTTAAGAACGGTAAATCCTTTCAAATCCGTCGACCGAGACGAGACCCCAAGTCCCTGAAATGGTAGAATGGTCCACTTTTGGTGCCTGCTAGCCTGCCAATGAAGAATGTCTATTTCGGCATGTCTTTTGAAAAAGTTAATTCCTCAGACGATAAGTCCACCTAGCAGCTTCCCGATATCAGGCAAGCTCTGGAATAATCGCGAACAGTCAGAGTGGCAGAAACACTTGTAAACATCGCAACCATCAAAGTGGCATTGGAAATTGCCAACAAACCCCTATGTCACAGGACCACCTTCAGGGTGACGGAAACACTCAAAACCCAGGTCAACACCAATGCCTGCTAGCCTAGTCCATTGAAAAATGACCAAACTGCCCTTAGGGCTTTCTGGCATGTTTTTGGAAAAAGTATCTAAGTTCTCAGAACGATAAGTCTACCCTTCCTATATTGTCCTAAAGATAATTCAGCATGATTAGGTGCCTTCCAGTTGGTTTCGGGCCAATTCCGAAACCTTCCGGTCAAAATAACCATTTTGTCTCTAGTCATCCGAGCGCCCCAGGAGCCACACCGGCTCTGGGTACCAAACCGGTAACCTCCTAGGGATGCTTCTGATAGTATCCCCGGCCTTCTGATGCATTTCTGGATTATTCTGAGTTAGTTCCGGAAAACCTTATGTAAAATAACCGTTTTGCCCTTGGTGGGCCGGTCGCCTTTTCTAACCACACCGGCTCTGGGTATCAAACTGGTAACCTACTGGAACATTCTAACTAATGTTTCCCAAGCCTCAAGTCTTCTCCCGGGACATTCCAAGTCCATCCTGGCAGTTTTTTGGCCTGGTTGACCGTTTTGTCTCTAATGGCCCGGTCAACGTTTTCAACAAATCCTAACATCATTTTTCAAGTCTACTACCCCCAAGACACTATTCTAAGAGTTCCTGTCCCTTTCTAGACTTCCGGGCCATTCCTGACCCTTTAAATCATTCTCGGACCTTCCGGAGCCACTCCTAGTAATGCCAGGCTAAAAATTGCATGGTAGTCACTAATATAGGTGCCCAAATCTTCTGAAGATACGTTCCTTGCTGACCTTAAGAGTGTCCTAAGTGGTTGAAGCCACTAGTAGTGGCGCCAAGCCAAAAAATAAATTTCTCGATTCATGTGTCTGATTAAGCTATTGAAAGTCACCATGTCGAGGGCTTTCTCTTAATCTAACTAGAGATCACGTGGGTTCAGCCCCCTTGATTATGTGGTGAAGCCTTTAACCTTGTATGTTCATGACCCCAATTTGCATTCTGCATATCATGATCATGCATCTCTCCAAAACTTGCTTTCAAACTTGTTTTCAAAATCACAATCCTAAGGTGATTCTAGCCTTTTCATAGTTAGGGTTGCTTTATGAAAATGTGACATTTAAAGTGGCTTTCATGGTCCATATTTTTAAATCTTTTTTGTTTTAAAATCACAATCCTAGAATGATTCTAATCTTCTTATGGTTGGAATCGTTTTAGGAAAGTGAGATATTTTTAGATGCTTGCAAAAGTCCACATTCAAATCCACTTCCAAATTGCTTTTCAAACTTTCCAAAATCTATTTTTAAACTTGCTTTCCTAAAATTTCTTTCCTAAAAACTCTCTTCAAAAGATTTACTTCCCAAAAATCTCTATTTCCAAAATTTTTCAAAATCCCTTTTTCTTGGAGTCCAAGCCAAGCCCTAAAAGCTATGGTTAGGACACCCTAATTTTCAATTTTCTATTTTAGCCTGAAAACCTAAGTTTTCAAAATCTCCTTTTTACATCAAAATCATAAATTTCCAAAACCTATTTTCTACATCAAATCAAAGACTTTCAATTTTAGGATTTCTAAAACTTCTCCTTCTAATTCCATTTAGGAAATTAAATCCAATCCTCTGTTTTTGGAAATAAAATAAAATCACCTTATTTTAGAAATAAAATCTAATATTTTGTTTAAGGAAATAGAAATCAAATCCTTCCTAATCTAAATCTTTCTTAATCCAATCCTTCCTAATCTCATATATTCTTAAATCTTAAGTTTCCAAAACTTAAAATTTCAAATCTTTCCTTAAACTTTAAGCTTCTTAATCTTTCTAAACCCAAACTTTTCCTAGTTCCATACCTTTCCAAATTTTAAATTTTCAAATCTTTCTTAAACTCAAATCTTTCCTAACTTCAAGTATTTCCAAAACTCAAACTTTGAATCTTTTTAAACTCAAACCTTTCTTAAATTCAAACCTTTCCAAAATTCTAAACTTTCTAAAGTCAACTTTTCTTAAAAAGAAAACTTTTCAAATGCGAAACTTTCTTAAGTTGAAACTTTCTAAATTCAAAACTTTCCAAAATCGAAACTTTCCTAATCCAAAACTTTCCTAAAATAAAACTTTCTAAAAACGGAACTTTCCTATTTTGAAACTTTTCTAATTTCAAGATTTCCTAAATTCAATCTTTCCTAAACCACAACTATCCATGTTTTCTAAATCAAACTTTCCAATTAAATTTTCCTTAAATCTCAAATCATTCATAAATCCTATCTTTCTAAGTCTAGGTTTCCTAAAACCAAACTTTCTAAAATCAAGCTTTTCAAGCTCAAGTCATATTTAATTCAATTACATGCTTCAAACCTAGGTTACCCTAAGTCCTAGGATGTTTAGACCCTAGTTCGACCCTAATCCTAAAGTTAGGAAGTTTCCAACTCTTCTCCACAAGTTTTTTTCTAAACCAAGATGGTTTTTCAAACGTCAATTCAAGTCAAGATGTTTTCAAAATTTTATGTTTCCAAATCAAGTTCAAAGTCAATTCTGAGCTCTATTTCAAATCCTCAAGTTCTATTTCAAATCAAAGTCTAATCTTTTCAAATCTTCCAAGTCAATTTCAAATTAAAGTTCAATTTCAATCTTCAAATCCAAGTTCCAAATCAAACTCTTTTCAAAAGGGATACGTAGGCAACCCTTATGGGTGCAGCCATAACCTTTTTCAAACTTCCAATTTTAAAACTTTTCTTAAGTTTCCAATTTCATAATTATTTTCAAACTTCTAATTCCAAATATCTATTTTCAAATCTTTATTTCAAATTTCTAAAAGTCTTCTTTCTTTCAAAATCAAATCTATCTTTTCAAATCCATTTCAAATCAAATCAAGCCCTTTCTCAAATCTATTTCCAAAATCAAATCAGATTTTCTCAAATCCACTTTCAAAATCAAGTCTTATTTTTAAACTTGCATATCATGCATCATGTCAAACTTCTTTTCATAGTTCTTTTCTAAAGTGGATAGTTTTGGACATATATTAATCAAAGAATCTAATGAGTAAACCTAGGGTGAATAGACATGTAGGTATCACAAGGGCACGGTAGGGTGATGGCTTAGTGTATCTTCTTTACACGTAACCAACCCCCGGACTTAGGATCACTATTTTCAAAAGACCAAATGGAGTTATTTTTAAAAAAGGGCTTACATTTTTTCAAATGTTGCTAAACAACCCCTTTTCTTAAAAACCCTCTCTTGAGGATGTTTTTCAAAACTTTTTTTCAAAAACCCTTAGTGTAATCTTCGAATTGTGTTTAGTTTTTAGGTAACCTAACTCACCTTAATCAACTTATGTGGCGACTGCAAATTTTTTTCCAAAAGCCCTTTCTCAATATCAATTTTCAATTCAAATCTATTCGCACTCATCCTTCTAGGAGGATGAGTTCTAATGAAAGAGCACTGTGTTTTTCTCACATGTCTTTTTCGGGTGCAAAAAATCGAAGCGCGACAAATAGTACTTTAGGACTCATAGAAACAAGTCTTTACAGTAGACTAGCCCATTTTGATTGTTATTCAAGGTACGATGTTTGTCTTCAAGATACTGGTATTCTCAAAGTCCTTACACTCAAAATAAAAACTTCTGGTTATGATTTAACACCAGGCAATATTCCATTTTCAATAATTTATCACATCCATCTCAAAGCCATGACAACATTTATAGATCCACGATGTAGGATCACTAGTTCTAAAGGAGAAACCCTCATTCTTTACACCAATAGTGATTCAAACATTAGTACTCCCAAAACCATATGCTGGGAAGATGTCAATCTCTCATTAGAATGGACGTTAGATAATGAGGTTCCCTCTACAACAATCGAAAATAAAGATTTGGAATATATCCAAGAAAGTACTGATGGTAGTGTCTGTATTAAATTCACAAATACCACAACATGATCAACTCGACCACGATTTTTAGATGTTGGTTCATCTGTAAGTACTCAATTGCAATCTTTTCCTCCTAGAAGTTCTTATTCTTCTGTTTCTTCCTCTTCAATACCCTTTAGGTCTACTTATTTAGAATCTGTCACTACTTCAAGTGTACCACAACCTATCTACGTACAAGAAAATCCTTAATCTCCAACACCATCTCAAATGGATCCCCTATTAAATGTTATTAATTCCCAATTAAATATAATTAAACCAAAATTTATTTTTAATAAATCTATCTTTGTCCAAGATTTTAATTCTCCCCAACATGCACACAAAAGGAATTGGTTTCTAAAAACTTTTGATCATATTACTCATATTCCTATTCGCGAAGAGTTTTATCAATTTGTTCAAAAACATAAAACTCATCTCAGTTTCTTTGACTAGTTTGAAAATTATTCTGATCAACTTAAAGTTATAACTAATGATGAACACCAATGGGTTACCTCAAGAGATATTGTCAAACCTTCTATTCATCCTCCAGTGAAAGAAATTCACATTCAACATAGATCTAGTATTGCCACTGCTTCTCTTTTCAAACTTAAAACTAATACAACACCTCCTAATGCCAAAGATGTTAATTTGTTCTATTTTTCCTCACATTTTTCTTTTCGTTTACTTTTTTTCACCAAAAATTCAGGTTCTAAATGGGGCGTTAATTACATTGGTGTGGTTTGAGCTTGTTGATCTTTTCACTAAATGAGCATTTGTTTTATGTTTATTGATGTTCAGTAAAAGATGAATATTCCAGTTTCACCTGTGCTCCCTTCAAGCAGAAGTGTGATCTTTCTTCATTTCTAATTATATCTTTTTTTTACACTGTATTTAAATCAATGATTTGGTGATGAAAATAAAAACAAATGAGGATATAAAATTACCTTATATATTTAGATGTTAGAAAGTAGAGAATAAAAGAATATGAAAAGAAAATAAGTAAGATTTTTGCAATCTCTCACTTTGTTCAATTTTTCTTCTCTTTTTTTTTTTAAAAACAAAAAAAAAAATTTATTCTAAACATAGCATTACAAAAGAAGCATTATTCTCCTTTCTCTATCCTTAAAAGTATTAACAAGTAACAAATATTTTTCTTCCACTTTCTTTTAATTTTCTTTTTAAAATAAAAAAGAAGAAGAAAAAAAAACTATTGTTTTGATAGTCACTCTCCCACTTCCTTCTTGTTTCCCTCCCATAAGTTCCAAACCAGTGTAGCACTCTTTTTGAAACCAAATCCAAAGAAGAATTGGAATTAGAAGAAAAGGATTTCACTTTTAGTGTTTGGTTTGATTAAGAATTGAAAATGAAAGAATTTTGTGGACAATGATAGCCCTAACCATTAAAAAACTTTCAAAAAGGAAATGAGGGCAGTACGAATAAGTATATTTTATTAGGTTTTACTAATTCCAATTATATAAATCCCAATCATTTTTCGAAGGATATGAATATGATTCTTTTTTTTCTTTTTAAATTCTATCCATTCTAAATATGTCACTTCTATTTTAAAATCCAAATTATATCAAATCCCATCCAATCTCACCCTCACCATTCCAAACATCTGGAAAAGTCAAATCATTTAAGGGCAACAACAATTAATTATGCTTACAATATTTGAAATTTTTGTTATTTTCATAGAAAATTTCTAGTTACTTTAGTTCTGAGAGAGAGAGAGAGAGAGAGAGAGAGAGAGAGAGAGAGAGAGAGAGAGAGAGAGAGAGATGGGAAGGGACATAGAGGAGCTGATCGCAGTAGGCCTCGACTGGGGAGTAATAAGCCTTTGATGCGCCGTGATGCAGTTCTGGTGACTAATGCGATGACGTTCACTGGCACCGCTACGTTCGAAATGCTCTTAGGGGAAGAGACGCACGCGGGTTGGCTTTGTTTGGTACATTTCCTGTTGTTCTTGGTGTTTTTATTTGTATCATGTAATAAGTTTGTGACTACGCAACCATGATTTTTAGATTTTGTTCGGGAAATTTAATTGGACCCTTGTCCATCTACGGGTTGTAGATTATCTGTTTGGTTGCTGAGAAAATGAGAATAAAAAGGGAATGAAAATTTTGATTTGTTGAGCTATGTTACGTTGCTTTAGAACTATCTCGTTAGGTTCTCGGAGAATTGAGCCACAGAAAAGAAAAGAAGCTTTGTTTGGTACATTACTCTTTTTTTTTTTTTTTTTGTTAATTCAAGATTGATACATCACAACTCAAGAGTTTCTTTACTGTCTGTGTTTTTGGGAGAGAGAGAATTTTCACCAGAGAGAAAATACTAGTGAACTGACTTCTATCTATCTACAAAGTCCTACACATATATGGTCTGGGAGTTATAACTTCCCAGAGAAGTGACACCTCCTATAACTTCCTAGATAGCGGGCTCATGTTATGGGAAGTGGGTGGTTACTAACTTCGTTTGGGCATGCCTATGTGTCATGGTCCATGTCTTCGAGCTCCATAACAACTCAAACTTGTGCCAAACTTGTGTTCAAGAATTGTCCAAACTTTGTCCAAGCGTTGCCCAAACAATGCCCAAGTAAAGCCCAAGACAACCCCTTGGTGTCTCAAGGATGGCTTAAGACAATAACAAGGGTGAGGGGCGACATAACCTCACCAGCATTCAACAATGTCACGAGCTACACTTCAAGGTTGGGCCCATGCCCTCATTTTCTAGTCTCGTGCCAACCCAAACTCATTTGTACAAATTGTATAGAGTTTAAATGTGTAGGTTTGGTGTCAGATGCACCTGTCGATTTTCCCTTGTCAAGGTGTGTGGCATCCAAGTTGGTCATGTTCTAGCCCCATTGAGGAAAGGTGTTATAATTTTTCCAAAGGGCTAGAAAATTAGTTTAGGGTTATATATAGATGAATGTAAAAGGGTTTGGTCAAATTCCTCGTATATAATTTTGTAGACCCCTTATGACTCCTCGTGGGGGTGTCATGTTTTGTTGTATCAGTTTTGAAATGGCTTAGAAAGCATATATAAAGAGGGGGTATGCTCCTATCACCCTCCACCCCATAACTCCTTAGATGGCTTAAAGCATGTCTTGTACATAAAGTGAGCTATGTAATAATGCTTTTATCAATGAAATATGTTCATTACTTCCACCTATTCTCTATGGAGGTTACTTGATGGTTGGCCATTAACGCTCAATTCTAACTTCGAAATGAGATGATCCGGGTTTGGCTAGCTTGTCAGACGGACGTAGCAAACACCGCATTAGCCACATTTGTGACTGCCAAGCTCACAAAATGTCGGACCGTGATACTATGGGCACCCGACCCGAACCTAACCCAATATATACTAACATCTCCCACTCGCACATGGGTATGCAGAGAACAATATCAATCTCTCAATCATCCTAACATAGTCACGTAAGATCATACAACAAATGAGTCATGCGACTGTTGAGTACACAAATGTTTTGGGAGCTCTACACCAAAAAACTTCATAAAAGTCAACATAAAGACATCAACCACATTTGAAAATAAAAAAACAAGTGTCTCAAGTACCCTGAATCCATCTAAAATACATCGATATAGGTATCTCCATCCCCTTTAGAAGCACACCTAACCCCTTGAGATCAACAATATACTCATACTTATATCGCCCGAAAAGCGAATGTAAGTTGCACCCTATGAATATATGCCTGATGTACAAGAAAATCCTTACTTTGCCCTCATGGCGTTTGGATCAGGACTAACCACTTTCCCAGTGATGTCCAAAAGGCCGAATCAATCATGACCATGAGGTTTCATGACAAAGTAGCTGCATTAACCCTTTTACCTCATGGAATAGTCATAACTCATAAGGAGGGTATAATAATGTTTGATCACTGAAAAATGATCAGTAAGGCACACACAGTGAAGAGACTGGGGACTCATTCACCTCCTTAAGTTTGGTCGCTACGCACATGTAACATGAATACATGTTATAGTGGATAGTTCCCTCACGGAACCTATGTTAGACTATCAATACTATACAAATCTTAGTTTAGTCGTTAAACAAGCGCTCATCTTGTGTTTTTCATTTTCTCGCTCTCTAATAAGGCGACAAAATGTAAAACTCACATCTGGCTTTTAAATAGGTTATGGCAGATACCGAGAAATAACCACCATTGATCTTTGACAATCAGATCTCATCTTATCTAAAAATAGGGCGACGCAATAACCTATAACGTCTCAATTTTTCTTGCTCTTAAATGCGTCAAAGGTGATAGCTCGTGTGAGAGAGCCTATCAAACTACTGACATACTCTCAATCTTATATGTGTGTTATGCAATAAACATAACTACACAATAGTTACTAAACTGAAATATGGATCATAACATAAAATAGCCAAACATCCAAAAAGTACAAAGTGATCAACTAATAAAATAAACTATACATCATCACCACCTACGCAGTCCTAATGCCCTAACATGAGTGACAAAAGCCTCTCTACCAATGGGCTCTGTCATGGGGTCTACTAACATACGAATCGTAGAGATGTGAGTCAGGATCACCTTCCTCTGTGCTACCATACCTCTAATGAAATGATATCTCATATCAATGTGTTTGGTCCTGCTGTGGTACTTGGGATCCTTAGCATAGGCCAGTGCCGCCATGCTATCATAATAAATAGTCAGAGTCTCAATAGGGAATGTGACGACTTCCAAATGTCTAAGGAACTTCCTCAACCAAATAGCCTCTTGTACAGTAAACGAGCACACCACAAACTTTGCCTTCATAATGGACAAGGTAATGCAGGACTGCTTCTTGCTACTCTATGAAATGGCCCCACCGCTAAGTAAAAAGGCATATCCCGATGTGAACTTCCGCTCATCAAAGTTACCACCCCAGTCAGCATCATTGTAACCAACTAAACGCATATCCAAATGCTGATATCATAGTACAAAATCTGCAGTCCCTTTCAGATACTTAAGTATCCTCTTGACTGCTTTCTAATGAGCAAATCATGGGTTTAATTGGTAATGACTCACTAACCCAACATCATAATTAATATCAGGGCGAGTACACATCACAACGTACATCAAGCTCCCTACGATACTGGAATATGGTACTCAGGACATCTGTTCTTTCTCTTCTGTAGTCTTAGGTCCCATATCAAGGTTTAGGCTCTCGCCTTTCACGACATGAGTATTAATGGGTTTGCAGCCTTGCATACTGAATCGCTCAAGGACATTCTTAATATAAGTCTCTTGAGACAAACCTAGAAGACTCTTAGAGTAAATTCTCAGGATCTTTACTCCCAATACAAAGCTCACCTTACCCATGTCTTTCATCTCGAAAGTGGATGATAACCACCCTCTAGTGGAAACAACCAACTCCATGTTATTACTAGCCAGTAAGATATCATTCACATAAAGTGACAATATAATGAAACTGTCATTAGACTGTTTAACGTACACACAATGGTCTTCCTCAATCATCGTGAACCCATTAGAAGTAATGGCTCAATGAAATCTTAAATACCAATGTCTAGATGATTGCTTCATGCCATAGATAAATCTTCAGAGCTTGTAAACTTTGCACTCCTGGTTAGCAACTACATAACCCTCAGGCTGATCCATGTAGATTTCCTTCCTCATCTAGCTAACCATTGAGGCATGCAGTCTTAATGTCCATCTGGTACATCTCCAAATCCAAATGAACTACAATGGCTAGCATAAGGCGAATGGAAGGACCGGGGAGAAAGTCTTGTCGTAGTCAATACCCTCTTACTGAGTGTATCCCTTTCCGACCAAACGTGCCTTGTACCTCTCATTAGAACCAACCGCCTTACGATTGATTTTGAGAACCCACTTGTTCCCAATGGTCTTATGTTTAAGCGAGAGTTCAACCAAGTCCCTGACTTAATTAACTCTCATAGAATCCATCTCCTCGTCCATAATAGCAATCCATTTCTCTTTAACAGGTGATGAGAGAGCCTCTTTAACTGTCCTAGGCTTAGCATCATCGTGTGAAGCTACCATGAAAGTTTCCCTTTAATCTCATAATGATAATGAAGGACGATTCCACATGTGCTCCAATGCAATGGAGTGTCTTGAGAATACTTATCAACTAACATATCAGTCGGTGCATCACTCCTACTATCCCTAGGAGGTTAAGGAATCTATCCCTTAGTCCCAACTAGTCCACCTGGTGCGCTATCCTGAATATCCTCTATCTCATAGAGATCCATGTCTCTAGACACCTCCCCCCGCTAGGGAAAACATTCTCCAGAAAATTTGCATCCTATAACTCCGTCTTAGTCACGCTCCCATCCAGCTGCTCTCTAATGAACACATATCCCATTGAGTGTTCGGAATAGTATATAAATATACATTTCTTCCCTCTATGGCCTAACTTCTAATATTTATGAAAAGCATTGTGTACAGAGGTTGTCGAACCCCACGATCTCAAATGACTTAGGTCAGGCTTCTTGTCTGTCCATATCTCATAAAAGGTAGATGAAACAGATTTAGAAGGCACACGATTAAGAATGTAGGCTGCAGTCAATAAGGCATCCCACCAATAAGATATTGGAAGATTAGCCTGAGCCATCATTGACCTAACCATGCCTAACAATGTGTGGTTCCATCTCTCCACTACACCATTTTGCTGAGGAGTGCCCAGAATAGTCAACTGTCTAAGTATTCTCTTATCTTCACAGAGCTTTTGAAACAGCTCAAATAGATACTCATGACCACGATCAGTCCTTAGAGACTTAATGCTCTTTTTTAACTGATTTTCAACCTTAATAGCATAACATCTAAAGCAATTTAATGCTTCTGACCTATGTGAGAGTAGATAGACATGACCAAAATTTGTGTAGTCATATACAAATGTGATAAAATAAGGTGCACCATGTCTTGCCCTCATAGTCATGGGACCACAAATATCTGAGTGAATAAGATTTAATAGAAAATATGCCTTTTGAGCCTTACCAAAAGGTTTTCTGATCGCCTTTCCTTGAAGGCAACACTCACAAACTGGAAAGTCGACCCTAGCGAGTGAATCTAAAGACCCTCTCTAGCTAGCCTGACCATTCTCTCCTATCCAATATGTCCTAGTCTAAAATGCCATTTCACAAAATCAATAGAATAATCATGCACAAAAGCATTAAATGAAACTGTAGATTCTAAAGCATCATCTATACAAGAAATATCAACATTCAGAAACTTAAAACCATCTAACAAATATCCAAAACCATAGTAGACAGACCCATGGTAAATATGTATAGATTGAGTCTCAAAATAGAAACGATAACCTAGACTAAGTAAACTAGTAACTGAAAGCAGATTCTGTCGTTTCTCCGGTGCATAAAGTACGTCATGAAGGTCAAGAGTGTCACCACCCTTCAAATCCAGACTGTTGGTGCCAATCCTAATGACATCCACACTGGACTTGTTCCCCAAGTATACTTTTCTGCTACTAACTAGTACGGAGCGATACTCCACTGTTTGGGATTTTGGCTCTTCCAATATACTAAAAAAGAAATATGTAAGAAAGAAAGAATAAACCCCTACAACTACCTTGAATGTCTCTAGATCTTAATAATTCCTTCGTTCGTATAAAGCTCAAGCATTAAGATTCTTCACTGGCCAAATGTTTGGAATATGTTGATGTATTGCGTGCTAATTGTTAGAATTTTTAGTCTTGGCTAATCCTTTAGAAAAAAACTCATGCTTGTATCTTGTTTCAAGTAGTATTTGGGTCAAATAAGTGTACGATTCAAGTTCAAGCTACAGTACAAGTCTTTAAAGCATACAGAGCTGACACTTTGTAAAACCATATATCTATGCTCATGTATCCGTTCAAGCTCCATAATATATGCATTCTATGTACCTTTTTTAGAGCAATCTGAATATGCAGATAAACATGGCTCAACCAAACCATACATGGCTGGAGTGATATGTGGATAGTCTGTAGAATTTGAGATGCATAATGTATCACTCGAAGTTGGCTTGAACATGGCTCGAGCGATGCGCAAAGCCAGGTTCGAATTAAACTCTAATCTCATCTAAATCAGTCCAAAATTTAGGATTCTCAAGCCAAGCTATCTCAACCAATCAAAAGGTACTTTCAGCCTACGTTTTGAGAAGTCTTAGATCTGCTACAAAAGCCCAAAGAATTGTACGTATTCCATATATTTGAAATTTAGAAAAGATTGACACAATAAAGAAGAACATAGTGTGGGAAGTACAATTCAAATCTTGGTAAAATAATCATAGATAAGTTACTGTGCATACAAAGTTTCTTTTCCGGAGTACTAAATAGAAAAACACAGTTACAAGATTGTCTTGATGGATTCTGAGGACGAGCAAGAATAATGTGGTGATTCAATGTTAAGATCGAAGCCAGGTGACTTGCACCAAACAGTGTTTTTGGAAAGATTCTCAAATAATCTCAAGCGCAGTATGGCAAAGCAGTATAACCCAGTAAATCCAGAGTCAAATCCTTACGGACAGATGACAAGATGATGAGAACGTGTATCACTGCTCTCAGTTCACACAAAATAATGAACTACTTCTAAAAATACCAAAAATCAATACTTTGAAAGGCGTTTGGCTATTCTAAATTAATATATGAAAACGATTTTACATTGATAAAAAAAGTCTCGAGACCAATTGATCCAACCAATTGCTTCACTCGGAATTCCAATGGAGCTGTTTGATAACTCAAATCATTAACAACGTCACGAGTCTTTGATTTGGAAGATTTAGCAATAAAAACTATTATTCCTTAACAATCAATCCTAGAATAAATCGAGTTTAGAATCATAGATATATACCATTAACTTGTGCAATAAATATACCGAACTAGGGTTCGTAAATAAATATTACCAAGTAAAATCAAACATCTAAATTTTCATAAGTATCTAGGGTCTGATTCCCAAAGAATTAAGAATAAGAAGATTTAAACATTGAAACCCAATCTACCTCCATTGTTCATCCGAGATCTTTAACTGATCTTCACAATTAATCCCAAGAAGGAATTTAGCTACTCATGAATACTATAAATACTTATATATATATATATATTGAAATGATATTGGAAGACTGAATCCTGATTACAAAAATTGGAGAAAGCTATGTAAAACTTTGTAGAAGAATTAGAAAACTATGTAAAACTACTGCTAAGACCTAAAAAAACATAATAATAAAATATATCCCTAAAAATAACTTCAAACCCAGCTTTTATAGGCTTCCAAAAATTTAAATTTCCACAAATCATTCGAATGCCTTTACCACCGTTCGAACGCCTGTTTGAATGGTTTTTGGACACTCTTCTAACGGGAAGAAAAGTTATCTGAATCTCTCTAACGGGCTTCTAACCTGATTCAGATAGTGAAAACAAGCCTCTGAAGTTTCTGATGAGTAATATCATTTGACGCACCATTTGAATGCCCTTGCGCACCGTTCGATCACCACGCTCCACCGTTTGACTGGATGACATGGGCTGATGTCAAGCGTTTGAACGCCCTATGTAACCGTTTGAACGACTGTTTCTATTTTTACCCAATTTCTTCCCTTTTAAGCATGAATTCCTGTTTGCATCAAATATTACAAGTTGAGTATCAAATAACATAATTAATCCTACTATATGTCCAACAATCAACTAATTAGGGCGTATAGATTGCACTTTTAGAGTAAAATCATCTAGGAGAACAGAAACTTAAGCAATCGAGCAAGTAAACTTCAACCGAAGTTCGTAAAGATTTGGACAGTATTTGTGGAGTTCGTTTGTTATGGTTGTAAGTTGGACTTGTATAACCTATTTATTATAGTGTTTGGCTTGCTAGACATGGTTTTTTCCCAAGTTGGGTTTCCACGAGAAAAAAATTGTCTTTTGTTCTTTACTTATCAATTTGATAGTACTGTGTTGTGATGAATGCATGTGAATGATCAGATAGGTAAAGAGAATTAGCTTAGGGCTCATATAAAAGTAGCTTGTCTTATAAGTGTAAATACGAGTATTACAAATTTTCACTAATTGTTTTTTTTTTTTTTTGGGTGTTGCAGTGAGGGGTGTTTGGGCTAGCTTATGCCACTTTGACTAATTCTCTCCCCGATATGATTAAATGCAGGTCATTCACACTGCAAGTTGGATATTCATAAGGAATAAATTTCTTGCGTCCTGGCCTCAATAGTTAAACTTGTCGGAATATTTGGTGTGATACATCAACTTTGAGCTATTGTTAAGGTGGGACCCACATGTCATTATTAGTGGATCCAAGGTGTTTTGTGTTCTCCTCTATAAGGAGATGAAGAACAAGTACTTACTTGCTCAAATCCATGGAGGTTTGAATGAGATAATGGTCTCCAAAGTAGGTACCATGAGAATGGTTATTGGGTAAAAGTAAAGGCTTATCTCACATTGATTGTCTATGAGAAAATTGATGGGTATATAAAGCCTTGGTTTGGATAAGGGTTTGGGCCTCAAGGGGCACCCCACTTTTATGAAAATGGGAGGACCTATGGAACCCATGGGTTAACCCAATACTCCACACGTGCACACCGCCGCCTGCCTGTCTGGCCGGCTCGGCTCAGCTGCGGGTGCGATGTAATAATATTAAATAGGCTTGGGCCGGTTTAGTATTTAATTTTTGGATGTGGTTCGACCCAGTGATTTGAACCAGGAGTGTGGGAACCGAACCAAACCAGTTCAAGTTTAAATTTAAATTCCAACGGTCACGACCCCTCCTAAGAGTGCATTTGGCTGGCACCATTTTTGAAATGGTGCAAATCTTTCTATATATAGAAAGATCCCCCTTCGAATTTAATAAATGTTTTTATATATTCTATTTCATCTCTCTCTCTCTCTCTCTCTCTCTCTCTCTCTCCCTTGAGGAAGTGCTGCGACACCGGCAAAATGCTGCCTAGATTCTGGCAAGATTCTGTCCGTTTACCGTCGACTGTTCCAAGCGACTTTCTGACTATTCAGTCAGTCTTTTCTGATCAATTTCATCTTCAATTTCAAACTTAGAAGTTCTGTACGAGTTTCTATTCAGATTTTTTTCTATCCGATTAATTCTATGTTTTACCGGTTCGTGTTTTTAGATAATTTCTGTTTATGCTGTGTGGTGAATTTCAGTAAAAATTCAATTACTTTGTTCTGTGTTTCTGTATTGAATTTTAGTATTGAAATTTAATAGAATTATAGTATTTTTTCAACGTAAAAAATACTGTCTTTTGTTATCATGTCATATTGATTTTGTTAGAAATGGTGTAAGTTTCTGTATGAAATTTACTATCATAATTCTGTGCTGAATTAGATAGAAATTTTCTTTCGTTTTCCTTCATACATATTGTATTCATATTTTATATTGAGAGAATAGAATCTGACGTTTGATTTGCCTGGACCTGAATATTGTAGTGCTACTTAGCCAATATCGTGATTATTTTATCCTGGAGATGGACATCCATTAATCCCATGAGCACCTGTATGGGGGCGAATCTATCTTAAAGAAAGAGTATGAAACACTCAACTTGATCAGCCTTTCTTTGCATTTTCACATATAAATATATGAATTATCGAGTATGCCATGTCATATTATTTCACACACTTTATTTAATATTGCTAATTTCACTTTATTATATTTGAGACGTTATACAACATTTTTTCAATAATTTTAAGACATATTATGTTTCTTCTTGTATGTGTTTTTCATATATAGTAATACTGTGAAATTACATGTGATTGTGTGATGTTAAGTATAGGATTTTCATGGTCACGTGTGAATTTAGATTTGACGGTGAAACTTGAGTTTCGTATCGCATAGCAATTGACATGACTCCTAATGCTGTGAAGAACTTAAATTGCATAGTGGTTGTTAATTTGTTAAAGTTCTATTTTCGTTGTATGTTTCGCATGATAAGTTATATCAGTACATCTTTAATGTATCTTAAATGCTACATGTTGTTTGTCTTGCCATGCTTATGTGTTTTTTTTTTTTTTTTTGGTGAAAGCATGACTTTGTGTTTTGAGCAATTTTTATTGCTAGAGGTTTTAATTTCCGTGGAGAAAGTAAATGGTGTTATTCTATGGTTTCTAACCTTAAGAATATGGGTATATGATACTTTGTGTGTTAGTAAATTAAAATGCTAGTCTTTAATTTCTTGTAAGAAATTAAATTTATGCTATTCTATGAGTTTTAATCATAAGAATTTTACCGCGTATTTATAGTTCACATGAGGATGATGGACAATTGGGAAGAGGTGGGTCAAAACTGGTTTGGTGAGAATGAGTCAGAGAATCCTGCGCAACCAATGGATCCTCCCGTGTTACACACAATGTATCATCTTAATGGACCAGAGGATGTTGTTCTTCCTAGGCCAGTCGCACTGCCTATTCTGCTAGGGCCAATGATTGGACCGAATGAGGCAGGACCTAATCGCTATCGAAACTACTACGGGAAGATTCGATGTACTGCTCGCAAGAGCGTTCCATGTCCCACGTACTTTTAGAGGTTAAGGCTTCTAGCACAACCCGAGGGTTCTCACGATGTGGATTCTCCTTATCGGCTAAATACCCTCAAGCATGCGCGGAAGAGGACACGTGATCCCGCGTTGATAGTGATTGAGAGTTGTTTCTCTTCTGGAGGATTGTCTGGTCCTTACTAGTTTCTTGTTATGTTTTAGTATAGTTAATTTGGTTAGTATGATAACTTGTTTAGTTGATAACATTGGAACACTTTTAGTGACCATATATATATATATATATATCTATTTATATATATGTTTGTGATGGTAATGACATATCTAACTATTCTGTTAATTGTCATATGTTGATTTTATTTCATAGTATTATTTAAAATATAATGAAATTAAGAAGGTATCACCGAAGAGTACATTGACAATTATCCACGCGCACCTATTGGTACTATCGGAAAAATATACTTAAAGTAATCAACACATATGTTAAAATGTTCAAATGAGTTTGAGAACGAAGGTAGTCAACTAGTAAAAGGTATTAAACATGGTGATGATATAGCTTTAGTAGCTTAACATCCAGATTTGCCTGTTTGTAAACACCTAATTGCTTCAATAACTTAATTGTTGGCAAGATGAGATCCAACTCTTAATTGAGATGATGTGTACTACTTTGTTAAATTTTGGATAATCCAGGAAATGTGGGTGGGGGGGGGGGGAACCTTTGTTTTCTCAAACACATGTTCTTATTATGACACCCACAGAATACTGTGTTAACACCGATAGAATTATAGATTGGGTTATCCGTAATCTAAGTCATAAAATGGTGTGAGTGTTTCCCAGTCCGCTTGAACACAGTTGTGCATGTGAATGCCTTGGTAGACGATAATCCGTCTGATACTCTAGAATCATCCGTGAGAGTATTTCCTAAATCTAGAAGTGGGACATTCCTTTGGGAATGGACTTCTTTGTGCATTTTCTTTTCACTCTAAGAGTCTTGAAGACTTTATGAGTAAGCAAAAGATCCAAAACTTTAAGTTTATAGGTGGAAGGAAGGAAATTTATAGATAAATAAAGGAAAGAGTAACTGATTCGAATGAATCTAACTTTCAAAGTTAGAGGTGAAACCTCAAGAAGAAAAGGAACCAATTGCAGTCTCGATAACTTCAGTAAAGTAAAAAGATGTACGAAGTTACATTATACTTGAACCACAACAATAGTTTACATGGAGGTAAAACTAAAATGGGTAATAGACGATCTGCCTGATGGATCCAAGAATGAGGTTATTCAAATGGATCAATGAGTAGAGTCTAAACTCAAATACTTAATAGATGTGTGATGAGATCTAGTCTCAGTGGTTGCGACTTCATGATATGAGTTCACGAAAGTGGCAAGGGTAAACATATCTTGATGTGAATAAAGTATTTTATTTAAACCCAGGATAAATCCACTGGAAGGTGATAGCTTTATACTACAAATGAGCCCTGATCACATATACATCCAGAAGTACTAGAGAGAGTACACTGTGGAAATTGGAGTTATAGATTAGAAGACCCTAAATCCATAAATGGATAAGTCTTATAAGAAGTACATTAATTTCTTAGGAAATTCTCGTAATGGAAGTATACAGCCATATTTTGCTGAGGAATCAAAAGCTAGGGAAGAAGTGTCAAGTGACTTCTTGAACGTCTTAAGACACAGAGAGTTCCTGATAATGACAAAACACTACAAACATGTCTGTTAAAGGTCATTACTTGCAGGAATGTAAAATTCAATGACTATGATTTTAATTAAAGGATATTAAGAAATCATCTTACTATTAGACCTGGTAAGAGTTCGAAATTCATTCATCAAAGGAATTGGACATTAAAGCCTATTATCTTATAAGGTAAGATCTCAAGATCTAGGTTCAACGGGATAACTGAATTAAGGTCGACTTAGTACGAATCAATGGAAAACTTCGTTCTACTGTCCAATTCTATGGTGAAATATTGATTACTTGAAACATTGTTAGGATAAGCTACAACTTTTAATTTAAAACGAGTAGGGCAGGTTACTCATATTAATAAGCCTGTGCTTTTAATGGTTCTTATTACTTTGATACCAAGTGGAGTATGTATATCTACTCACTCTATAAGAAATCTCCTATATGAGGGTGAAAGAGCCGCTTCTGTGAGAATTGTAAAGGTTTCAATTCTCAAAAGCGCTCATGAATACGAAGGTGATTCATGGCCAAAACGAACACAACCGAAGAATCAAACTTGGATAGGGAAGAAAATCATATGAGTATTGTTGTCTGGGTTTATACAAAAGGTAGAACAGTTCAAGACATCATATTCACTGGTTAGCCAATAAACCCGATAGTATTTCACTAAGAAAGGTTCAAAGCCAAAAGCTACCTTTCCTAATGTGGTGGCTTTTTGCTCTACTTTTTTTTTTTTTTTCTTTGTGCATTATTTTTTGATAGCAAATCTCATTCATGTGGGGGATCGTTGGAATATTTGGTATGACATACCAACTTTAAGCCATTGTTAAGTTGGGACCCATATGTCATTGTTAGTGGGTCTAAGGTGCTTTGTGTTCTACTCCATGAGGAGATGAAGAACAAACATTTACTTGCTCAAATCCATGGAGGTTTGAATGAGATAATAGCCTCCAAAGTAAGTACCATGAGTATGGTTATTGGGTGGAACTAAAGGCTTATCCCACATTGATTGTCTATGAAAAAATTTATGGGTATACAAAACTTAGGTTTAAAGAAGGGTTTGGGCCCCAAGGGGCACCGTACTTTTGTGGAAGGGGGAGGACCTATGGAACCCATAGATTGACCCAATGCTTCACACACGCATGCCACCACCACCCGCCAGGCAGGCTCGGCTTGGGTGCGGGTGCAATTTAATAATATTAAATAAGCTTGGGTTGGTTAAGTATTTAATTTTTGGACCCTGTTCGACCCAGTGATTTGAACCAGAAGTGTGTGAACTGGGTGGAAATCGAACCGAACGAGTTCAAGTTTAAATTTAAATTCCAACGGTCACAACCCTTCCTAAAGAGGCATTTGGCTGGCACCGTTATCGAATGGGTGTGAATCTTTCTATATATAGAAAGATCCCCCTTTGAATTTAATAACCATTTTTATATTTCTCTCTCTCTCTCTCTCTCTCTCTCTCTCCGAGGAAGTGTTGCGACACCGGCGAAGTGTTGCCCACATTCCGGTAAGATTCTGTCCGTTTTCCAGCAACTGTTCCAGGCGACTTCCTGACTGTTCAGTCAATCTTTTCTGATCGATTTCATCTTCACTGTTAGATTAAGAAATTTTGTACGAGTTTCTATCTAGGTTTTTTCTATCCGGTTAATTCTATGTTTTACTGATTCGTGTTTTTAAATTAATTTCTATATATGTTGTGTGGTGAATTTTAGAGAAAATTCAACTACTTTGTTCTGTGTTTTTGTATTGACTTTCAGTGTTGAAATTCTATAGAATTATAGTATTTTTTCAACATGAAAATACTGTCTTTTGTTATCATGCCATATTGATTTTGTCAAAAACGGTGTAGGTTTCTGTATAAAATTTACTGTCATAATTTTGTGTTGAGTTAGACATAAGTTTCCTTATGTTTTTCTTCATACATGTTGCATTCATACTATACATTGAGAGAGTAGAATTTGACATTTGATTGCCTGGACCTAAATATTGTAGTGCTACTTAGTCAGTGTCGTGATCCTTTTATCCTTGAAATGGACACCCTTTAATCTCATGAGCACTTGTGTAGGGGGCGAATCTGTCTTAAAAAAAGAGTGTGAAACACTTGACTTGATTAGCTTTTCTTTGCATATTTTATTGTATTTTCACATATAAATTATCAAGTATGCCATGTCACATTATTTTACACACTTTATTTAATATTGCTAATTTCACTTTATTATATTGGAGACATTATATAGCATTTTTTCTACAAAAGTTGGGTTGGCCAACTGGAGAAGTACACCCACTTGACTAACTAAGACAACCCCTTTGGTTCTGACTATTTTTTTGGTTATTATTTTTTTTTTCTCCCCTGTGATGAACAGTAATACAACAAGAAAACCCAAAACAAAACTAAGGCCTGTATGCCTCCGCAATTCAATGAAGCTCCGAGAGGTGGGGAAAAAAGTTGAATTAATTGAAAGAAGGAAAACTAGACTTTGCCAATTTAATCAAGTATTCTTAAGGTAATTCTGAGTTGTTGGGATTAGGATCCTCTCTATTTTATGGTTGAAATGGACATCTTCATTCTATTGATTGAAGTGTTGGCACGTCAGTTTAAATTCAAATCTATTGCTCAGATGAGTTGCCTTCAAATTTATTTGAAAATACATAACTTTGTTATTAAATATAAGGAAATCAATTTTAAAATAAAACAATACAGTTTTGGTAAAATATTTGATAAGACTCATTTGGTTCATTGATTGAAGGAATGGGGAGGATCTAAATCCATGATTTACGTGCAAATTTGCATATGTACAATTAACTTTTTACATCGATTACCAAGTATTGCTTGATTGAGTACAAATTTTGTGTATCTAGCATTGAGATATTTCTATTGAAACAGAAATCTAAGAAAACTTCATCTCATTCTCATTCTCAAGAAAATATTTCACCTCACTCAACAAGTCTTCTTACGAATTGGAATTTAAATTTGTCAAGGAAATAAAATTACTTATACATATTCATTTTTTTTTAAAGGTAACCAAACAAAAAAATACGGTTTTGTTTTTGGGACAAATTGTTGTTCAATTTCTTCTCGTTTTCCTAAATCAAACCAAATGAAAGAAAGAAACTAACTTCTTTAAATTTAGGGATTCTTACCAAAAAAAAAAAAATGAAAAATGTTGATTTTATCAATATAGTATAGAAATTTCAAAAATTTCCCATACAATATACTAATTCACTTTTTCACCTTTAATGGACAAGGTTACCCTGTAAAACTATCACGTCAAACAATACACAAAGTGGCACTAACGTTACTTTACAAGATAAAAACAAAAAAAAAAATCAAAAAATTTCTTAAAGCTGTGTATCTTGGGTGGCTATCCTATATGCATAAGTTTTTTAGTTGAACATTGATGCTTTTAGCAAAATAAAAAACAATCAATCAGGAAACAATTTGGGGGGAGGGTGTGGCGTTGTTATGTGTTGTGAGCTAGCAATTATACAAGCCACTCTAAAGAGGAGAGTAGTAGTAAATATCAAATAGTAGTAAAAAAGCACATCAAATTTGCAGTCTTAATGTTTTGTAAGGAACGAATGGTGGATGACTGAGAAATCATCCACCAAACGTATTGTAGTTGACAAGCACATTGCTTACCAACCACAGCCTCCCCTCCCCCTCCCTCCCTTTCTATAAAAAGGGGGGCTGCGAAGAGAGAAGATAGAAAGAAAAAGAGAGGAAAGAAAAGGAAGAGAAAGAAGAAGAGAAAAAAGAGAAGAAAGGAAACAAGCAAAGAGTGTAGGTAAACTATTTAAATTTCTGTTATCTTTATATTTTGTCTTATGAAATACATTCTTAGGTGATTAAGAAAATCTATCCCTATAGTTCCAGAAGAACTATTTAATTATTATTTGACAGTTCCAGAAGAACTAGTTTTATGATATATTATGTTTGAATATTTTGCTTGCTTAATATTCATTTAGTTTTATAACATGTTATCAGCATGAAGCTCTAAGTGCTCGTAAAAAAAATATATAATTGTGTTTTTCATTATATTTGGAAGGTACTTCATTATATCAGTGAAGGAACTTCATTTTATGTGTCATTAATATGTCAGTTAAGTTATCTTTATTTTGGGTTATTTACGGTTCACTCTTCAATTCATGATATAATTTATATTTGTTGAATAGTTGATGAATTGTAATATTTTGAAACTTTGTTTGTTTATTTCTCCCAGATCTTAAATTTTTAGCCTATGATATTTATATATCTAGAATCCTTATTTCAATAATTCTCTATAGACATGTGCCTTGACTATATTTTGATGTCTAGATTGAAAGTTATAATATAGACAAAAATAATAATACATACATATTTATATATACGTATTACATATGCTACTATGCATCAATAGTAATTACTATTTATAAATAGTGATGTTACTATTGATAAATAGTATTAACAAATAAAATTTATCAGATTCGGATGAGTGGGGTTTGTATTAAATATTTGATCAAAGTTCTATAGTATGTCTTCTTTATATAATTTTTGTTTATCGTGATTCTAAAACTTTGTTATCTTATGAGTGTAGCATTTTGAAAATGTCAAATCTCACAAAATTAGAATTTATCGGTCTTGACATTTCAGGCAAAAACTATTTATCCAGGGTAGTTGATGCCGAGATTCATTTGTGTGCAAAAACTCTTGAAAATACTATAAATGAGGACAATGACGAATCTCAGCAGGATCGTGCAAAAGCAATGATTTTTCTTCGCCATCATATTCACGAAGAATTAAAAACTGAATACTTTACAGTAAAAAATCCACTGGTACTATGGCAAAATTTAAAGGAGAGATATGAGCATCAGAAGACCATGTTTCTCCCCAAAGCTCATTATGATTGAATGCATCTGAGGTTGCAAGATTTCAAAGCTGTTAGTGAGTATAATTCTGCTTTATTTAAAATCAGCTTAGAATTAAAATTATGTGGGCAAACTATTATTGATAAAGATATGTTAGAAAAAATATACTCTATATTTCATGCCTCGAATGTACTTCTACAGCAGCAATATCGAGAGCGGGGATTTAAAAAATATTCAGAATTGATATCATGTCTCTTTTTGGCTAAACAAAATAATGAGCTTCTGATGAAAAACCATCAGTCTCGCCCGATCGGCTCTACACCATTCCCTGAAGTGAATGCGGTCTCATTTTATGAACATGGTCGTGGTCGTGGAGGTGGCCGCGGTCGTAGACGCGACATAAATAATTTTTGTCATCGTGGGGGTTATTGTGGAGGTAACAATTATAACAGTTATAATTCTTTAAGTTCTCGAGTTAAGAATACTACACCACACCACTAGCAGTGGAACAACTCGTGGAATAACTCTGAAACAAAACAAGAAAAGGGAAAAGGTTTATAGAATAAACCTCCCAAAAATTATTAAGATGTTTGTTACAGGTGTGGTATGAAAGGGCATTGGTCACGTACTTGTCATACGCCCAAACCATTAGTGGATCTTTATCGAGCATCAACACAAGATAAAGAAAAAAATGTTGAAATAAATTTCACAAACTTTGATGACTCAGTAGAAATCACTCACCTTGATGTTTTAGATTTCTTTGAAGATCTTGATGGAAAAATAGATCACTTAATTGGTGATGGAAATGTCCACACCAACTAGTTTATATTCTTGTTCTTTTAAGTTTATTGTCATCTTGTGTAATGTTTTTCTAAGCATATTTCTTTTAAATGAATGTTTTCGTTTTCTTATAAATAAGCAATTTTAATATTTTGTATAGAGATATGGAATCTACCAAAGCAATACTAACTTTCAAGATGAACGATGGAGATATATGTTTAGTAGACAGTGCAACTACTCATGCAATTCTTCGAGAGAAAAAATATTTTGTTAACTTAACGTTAGCTGAAAATAACGTTAAAACAATATCTAGCAATACAAAATTAATTGAAGGTTCCGGAAGAGCCAATATAATATTGCCAAAAGGAACAAAACTCTATATTGATGATGCTATGTATTCAACTAGAGTTACAAGGAATTTGCTCAGTTTTAAAGATATACGTAGTAATGGATATCATATAGAGACAACAAATGAAGATAATAAAGAATATCCTTACATTACTTCTATTGTTTCATGCCAGAAACAGATATTAGAAAAACTTGTTATCTTCTCTTCTGGATTATATTATACAACTATAAGAATTTTGGGATCACCTGAAGTGATGCACCAGAAGTGTTTTGACCCAAAGAATTTTATACTTTGGTATGATCGTCTTGGTCATCTGGGATCAACGATGATGTGTCAAATAATTGAGAACTCTCATGGGCATCCGCTAAAGAACCAAAGATTCTTTTGTTAAGTGATTATACATGTCCCACTTGTTCACGAGGGAAATTAATTATGAGACCATCCCCTTTAAAAGTAATAGTTGAATCCCCAATCTTTTTACAAAGAATTCAGGGGGATATATGTGGGTCGATACACCCACCATGTGGATTATTTCGTTATTTTATAGTTTAAATAGATGCATCCACTCGATGGTCACATGTTTGTTTGCTTTCTACTTGTAATGTTGTATTTACTAGACTTCTTGCTCAAATTATAAGATTACGAGCACAGTTTTCAGATTACTCGATTAAGTTAATACGACTGGATAATGTTGGTGAGTTTACACCTCAAGCTTTTGATGATTATTGCATGTCCATAGGAATTGATGTTAAACATCCCATTGCACATACACACACACAAAATGGTCTAGCTGAATCTTTTATCAAACACCTTCAGCTTATAGCTCGACCTTTACTTATGAGAACAAAATTACCTGTCTCTGCTTGGGGACATGCCATATTGCATGTTGCATTATTAGTCCATGTCCGACCCATTGCTTACTAGGAATATTCACCATTACAACTTATTTTTGGTTAACAACCAAATATTTCACATCTGAGGATTTTTTGTTGTGCTATCTATGTACCAATTGCGCTACCATAACGTACTAAGATGGGTCCCTAACGTTGACTTGGGATTTATATTGGTTTTGATTCTCCATCTATTAGTAGATATCTTGAACCTTTTAACAGGGGATGTATTCATTGCACGTTTTGCGGATTGTCATTTTGATTAGACACTTTTCCCACCATTAGTGGGAGATAAGACTCAACTAGAAAAACGGCATGAGATTACTTAGAATGCTTCTACGGTATCTTATCTTGATCCTCAAATAAATCAATGTGAATAAGAAGTTCACAGGATTATTTATTTACAGACGATTGTAAATCAATTACCTGAGGTGTTTACCGACATAAAGAAGATAACAAAATCATATATACTAATTGCTAATACCCCAACACGTATTGATGTCCCTGTAGGACAATCTGCTAATATAGCAATAAATAAATTTCAAGCACGCATGAAGCGTGGGAGACCTGTTGGTGTAAAAGACACAGTTCCTAGAAAGAGGAAGGTACAAATGCATAAGCAAGTCAGTATTCTTGAAGAAACCACAATATTTAAACCTCCAGAAGAAGGAACTCCTGTAAAAGAATTCCCAGAAGAGGAGCCTCCTGAAGAGATATTTCCTGCAGAGGAAAGTAATGAGATCTCAATAAGTTATGTGAATATATGAGAAAAATGAAATAGAAATAAAATTGTTGTCGATAACATATTTTTATTTAAAGTGGCTCTTGCAATTACAAGAAGTAATGCAGAGAATGAACCACAGACAGTTGACGAATGTCAACATAGAAGTGATTGGCCAAAATGGAAAGAAGCTATTGAGACAGAATTAAACTCATTAGCACAACGCAAAGTATTTGGACCTGTAGTCTAAACACTAGAAGATGTAAAACCGGTTGGATACAAATGGGTATTCGTGCGAAAACGAAATGAGAAAAATGAAATCGTGAGATATAAAGTGCGACTAGTAGTATAAGGTTTCTCGCAGAGACCTGGTATTGATTATGATGAGACATACTCTCCTGTAATGGATGCTATTACGTTCAGATTCTTAATTAGTTCATCAATCTCAAAAGGACTGGATATCCGTATGATGGACGTCGTGACAGCCTACTTGTATGGTGAATTAGATAATGATAAATATATATATATATATATATATATTTGAAAATTCCTAAAAGATTTAAAATGCTTGAAACACATATTTCAAAATATTGAAGCTTATATTCTATCAAGCTTCAAAGATCTTTGTATGGGTTAAAACAATCTGGACGCATGTGGTACAATCGTCTCAGTGAATATCTAGTGAAAAATGGATATGTGAATAATACAATTTGTCCTTGCATTTTTATTAAGAAATCAAAATCTGGCTTTGCTATTATTGCAATCTATGTTGATGATCTGAATCTTGTTGGAACTCCTGAAGAGCTTACAATAACCACTAGTTATTTAAAGAAGGAGTTTGAAATGAAAGATCTTAGAAAAACTAAATTTTGTCTTGGATTACAAATTGAGCATTTATCAAATGGAATTCTTATCTATCAATCTACATATACAGAAAAGGTTCTTAATTGATTTTATATGGATAAAGTTTATCCATTGAGTTCTCCCATGATTGTCCGATCACTAGATGTACAAAAGGATCCTTTTCACCCTCAAGAAGACTGTGAAGAACTCCTTGGTCCTGAAGTACCATACCTCAATACTATTTGGGCTCTTATGTATCTTGCAAATTGCACAAGACCCGATATTGCGTTTTCTGTAAATTTATTGGCAAGATATAGTTCTGCACCAACTCAGAGATATTGGAAAGGGGTAAAACATATATTCTGTTACCTCCGAGGAATAACAGATCTGAGTTTGTTACATTCAAAGGGACCAGAATCAGAGTTAGTTGGCTATATAGATGCTGGTTACCTCTCTGATCCACATAAAGCACGATCACAAACCGGGTATGTATTTACCTATGGTAATACTGCTATATCTTGGCGATCTGTGAAACAGACACTAGCTGCAACTTCTTCAAATCATTTTGAGATTATCGCAATTCATGAAGCAAGTCGAAAATGCATTTGGTTGAAATCGATGATCCAACATATTCAAGATAGTTGCGGACAATCCTCGATTAAAGATACCTCAACGATATTATATGAAGATAATACAACATGTATTGCATAAATCAAGAGCTGCTACATCAAAGGTGACAGAACCAAACATATATCGCCAAAATTCTTTTATGCACGTGAACTCCAAGAAAACGGTGATATTGATGTTCAACAGATACGTTCAAGTGACAACTTGGTAGACTTATTTACTAAAGCACTCCCAACTGCAACATTTGAGAAATTGGTACACAACATTGGCATGTGTCATCTTAAAGCTCTGAACAAATGAAGCTATTAACTTCAACTTCATACCAGATGTATGAATGAAGGGAAGTTCCAGACTGTACTCTTTTTCCTTAGCCAATGGTTTTTTTTCCATGGAGTTTTTCGTGGCAAGGTTTTAACAAGACAGTGTTAGCACACCCATTTTCTTTCGCTACAATTTTATAAGGTTTCTTATGACGGTCATCCAAGGGAGAGTGTTAGGAACGAATGGTGGATGACTGAGAAATCATCCACCAAATGTATTGTAGTTCGTAAGCACATTGCTTACCAACCACAGCTCCCCCCCCCCCCCCCCCCCCCCCCCCCCCCCTTTCTTCTATAAAAGGGAGGGCTGCGAAGAGAGAAGAGATAAAGAAAAAGAGAGAAAAGAAAAGGAAGAGAAAGAAGAAGAGAAAAAAGAGAAGAAGGAAACAAGAAAAGAGTGTAGATAAATTATTTAAATTTCTATTGTCTTTATATTTTGTCTTATGAAATACATTCTTGGGTAATTAAGAAGATCTATCCCTGTAGTTCCAAAGAAACTATTTAATTATCATTTGACAGTTCCATAAGAACTAATTTTATGATATATTGTGTTTGAATATTTTGCTTACTCAATATTTATTTAGTTTTATAACATGTTCACAGTTTTTCTCCAATTTTTATATTGTCACTTAAAGTCTCTCATGCTCTCATTAGTTAAAAGAGACTCTACTTTTGCCATTTTTGGGCAATATTTTTTTTATTGGCTGCTGTCATCCTACTAACTAACAGGTTACTTATTGCCTTTGAATTACGTTAAGTCTATTTACTAAAACTGGTGCACACATATCAGAGTTAGAAGTTCTTCAAAAAGCAAGATCGGTTGTGCATAACATTTTATTTTGACTAATAACATTTTATTGTTTGGTAGAATTTTTAATACAGAAATTATGTAAGAATAGAATTCATGGCCAACTACCCTATAGTCTTATGTGGTAGAGCATGTTATTCCAAGAGCTCGAAAGGATTTGGCCACTAGCTACTGGCAAAGAGAAAAAATGAAAGAAAATTTATTTGGCCTTTCAAATTTCATGGGACAATCAACACTAGTTCCTTATTGTGCTTTGATGGGGTTCTTTTCTTCAATATTCAAAGGGGATGATTGCAATGATTGTGATGACTTACAAAACAAAAAACAAAAGAAACAAGAAAGTGGGATGTGCTTTACCTTTGTAGAAAGTTTGGAGGCCCAAGCTCCAACTCCAGCCATGTCAATCATGGTGGTTGCTAATGTGAAAAAATATATGCATGACGAAGAACTAGCTTGGTAGTTTCCTACATTTTCTTTTTTGCCATTCGAATTTGAAAAGGAAGTAGCACCTAATTCCTAGGAGAAATTATTAAGGGCCCCTATAATACCATGTATCATAACTCCTCTTCTTACACCGAGTGGGATCAAGTATCTTAGCTAGAGACAATTCTCAGTTGTTAAAATCAACAAAATTCAACATCTCAAAAGGATCGTGATGGCAAGAGGTTTAAATTTAATTAGAAAACCCAAATTGGTAAAGAAGTTGTATTTTAAAAACACAATTTTAAGCCTAAAATTGTGTTTTCTAAACATAGTTTTAGGTTTGCAAACACAACTAGTATAAAAATATGAGACAAGGGTTAAACAGCTGAACTAGTGTTTTGAGAACATGACTTCTCAAACAAACTGGGTAGGATGAATGAGTTTAAAACCCTCTAAAATTTAGAATTGAATATAGGATTAAATAACCCTACTTTTGTAATAAACTTCACACTTGTCGTTGCTATTGGATGGAGTAGCTGTGGTTGTACCCTTTCCGCCTTAAATGATGTACTTTCGAAAAAAGTGTCCCTTGATAATCAAACGAATACATACATAGCTGTTAAAAAAGAATAGAGATGTACTATTGGTAGACTCTTCTTAGTCTTGCGCATGAAACACATAGGATCCCACGTAAGAATGACCAAATAATCTGATATCTCGAGTCTCTGTCCCACTCATTTTTATTGGATGGATATGCATATATATTTATTTTTTATATGCATATAGTTTGTTAAAATACTATTATTGTGATTTTAATCTTATTTTTGTGATTTTTTTCGTAATGTGTTTGAAAAAATCACTAACATAAAGAAGACCTATGTAAAGAAGTGTTAAGTGAGACGGGGCAGGACAGGATGGGCCGGCGAATATGGAGATAGGGATTATCATGGCATGACAGAGATGGTGTAGAGTTTCCCCGACCCAAGCACCCTATTGCCATCCCGATTCACACATGCTACTTGTTGCTATTAGATGGAATTAGGGATTAGCTAAAGTTGTACTGTTCTGTTCCCCCCTGAAAGTTATAGTTTTACTGTTTATACAGCTTGTAAGTTATTTATACTATTTATGCAAAGTATACGATTTGTTCTATGTTCCCACAGACCCACACTATGCACTCTATGACTTTGCTTGAGAGCTTGTGGTATGCCACTTGAATTAAACCTTCAATCTTTCACATTTTACTCTTAAAAGCATTCATGATGATTATATATATTTCTTAGATCAAACTTTTTTTGGGAATCTATGGGCATTTACTAGTCTCTCTATTCTATAAAGCCTTTGTTACAAATTATATTCATACGCTAGGCAAGATTACACTAGTCTATGGGCTGTAATTATAAAAAAATCTCCTCTCGAGAAAATTCATTTATTCAAAAACTCGCCTTCACAATGAATAGAAGCTCGATCTCATGAAATATTAGAGAAAAATTTTAAAGAACATTTCTAAAATAGTTTCATAATCTTTGACATAAATCATCTCATACCTGCTTTGCATATGAGCAACTATGCTACATACAATTCAGGGTTGTGTCAATCAATACTCAGTACTAACGCTATTTTAGAGAAAGAGAAGATCTAGCATCAACTGTGGTTGATTCTCAATCGTAATGAATATATCAGCATGAGCCCATCATCAGTTGATAGGTCTCAATTGATATGTCCAGTGTTGGCCAAAGATTGAGCATCAGTCGGCTGATGCAAGACTTTTTTGTTAGAGAAAACCGCAATGTGGGCCAATGATACGGAGTCTGTCAGCGCCAGATAACACAAATAAACACACACAGCCTTCTATCTTTCTATATCTGCACTATCTATTTATCTATTTATCTTTCCATCTATGTGAGTTTTAATCACTGCAGCTTCCAAGCTAATACCTCCCTCTCAGTATGAAAGGACTCTGAAATGCAAACTCAAGTGAACCTTTGGAAAAGCTAGTGTTAGAGAATGATCTGTATGACGACATACTCCACTAAACAAAAGTCGAGGAAAACCCAGCTATGTAATTCCGCAGAGAAAGTTGCACAATTCACACCTGTAAATCTTCAAAAGTGGATATCTATCTCCACCGAATTCGAAAGGAACGATCAATATGCATTTGAACCCCACTTTGCAATACCATGTGCCGAAACAGTACCGGACACTAAAGTTGATACATCTCATCTAAGTTGTCGTTGGCTTTGCTTTAAGTTTTTCTAAATCGACACTGAAACGTAGTGATCTAAACTAAAAAACAGAGATCCATCCAGGCCTCTCCATTTATTCAACACCCAGCCTGAGGGTTTTTTCTTCTTCTTCTCCCTCTTTTTTTTCTTCATCTCCCAAACCATTTCTGTTGAGTTGTGGAGCAAAGATGGCAGAAATTGCTATTGCTGGTGCTACTGCAGTTCTCAGGCAAGCTGCAACCGTGTTAGGCAATCTAGTTGTCAAAGAAGGTTCCCGCTTGTTGAGGCTGACAGAGACTTGGAATGGATCGAAAATGAGATGAGATATATCCAAGCCTACTTGGAAGATGTTGAGGACGAACAATGGGGAAGTAGAGGAGTGACCAACTTGGTAAGAAATATTTGGGACATTGCTTATGATGTGGAGGACATCGTCAACACAAACTTTCCTAAGCACTCATCACGTGGGAGGAACAATGGGAGGGGGCGTCTTGGTTGGCTGAAGAGTGCAAAATTCATGCTCAACAACTACAAAACTGCTCGTGACTTTGCTGTGGAGATTGAAGGGATTAAAAGAAGGGTCGAGGATATGGATCGTGTCAGAAGAACTTATGGAATCCAAGAAAGAAGAAGGGTCTTGTTTCTAGATTTCAAATTCCTTGAAATTTCTTTGCCAAGTGAAATTGGCAATTTGAGCCGTGGTCGTGTAAAACTTCCTTTTGCTATTGGCAATCTCAGAAGCTTACAGACAATCCTCATCATTCCCGATTGTATTTTGAAGATGAAGCAATTAAGACATCTTCTGATACCTTGGAGATCTAAAATTAAATTCGATTTAGGTTGGCTGCTGCTCAGCATGGCTAAGTTCTTCCATCCAATAGAAACTTCTCCAAATCTCCAAACCCTATGTGTTGAGGGTTGGCCATTGGGCCTCTAAGTACAAGTTTCCCAAATTTACTAGTTTGAGAAAACTTGGGGTCTGTTTTAAGAAAGGTGAATGGTCTAACGTCAAGGTGTTATTAGATGTTGTTGGAGGAAATAGTATCTGTGTTGTATAAAGTTTTCCATATAATCTGTAGCCACAATAAAGTGAAATGAAACATAGTAATATTATTGTCATGTAATCATCATAAGGTGAAATCAATAACAATAAATAACGTGTATGAAATAACGTAATATGATAGATTCAACAAGTCTCATATAATGAAATAATAAAATATGCAATGCAGGGGAGATCAAGTCGAGTGTTTCCCACTCTTAGCTTAAGACAAATTCATCCCCCACACAGGTGCTCATGGGATGAACGGACGTCTATCTCCAGGATAAAATGATCTCAATCTTGAATAAGTAGCACTACAATAATCAAGATTCAGCGAATCAACCTTTTGATTTTACTCTCTCAATGTATGAAATGTATGCATCATGTATGATATAAAACAAAGAGAAATTTCTGTCTAATTCTACACAGAATTATGACATTTAATTCCATACAAAAACCTACGACGTTTCTGATAAAATCAACATGATATGAAAATAAATACACTGCATTTTCTACACAGAAAATCTGCAGTAATTCTGTAGAATTTCAACATTGAAATTGACTACAGAAACACAGAAGCAAGTGATATAATTTCCACATAAATTAATCACACCGAATGTAAAATTAACCGAATAAAACTTGGACAGAAATTCGTGTACGGAATTTCTAAGACAATCACTGGAATTCTAGACTGAATGAAGCGTCAGAATCTGTCTGGAACAGTCGCCGGAGTTCTGGACAGTAGTTCGCCGGAGATTCACCGCTGAATGTCGCCGGAATCTGGGCACGTCGTCGGAAGCCGAGAGAGAGAGAGAGAGACGAAAAACTTGCGTAATTCTATATCAGACGCTAAGATTCTGTTTTGTTTGGAGGGGGATTCTTTCTATATATAGAAAGAATCGCACCACTTCGAAACGGTGCCAGCCAAACACGCCCTTAGGAAGGGACGCAACCGTTGGAATTCAAATTCTGAACCGGTTTGGTTCAACCCGAGTCCAAAAATATTAAACTGGCCCAAGCCATTTTAATATTAATTTAATCGCACCCGAACCGAACCGAACGGACGGGCGGGTGGCGGCGGCGGCGGCGGCGCGCGCGTGTGTGGTTTATTGGGTCAACCCATGGATTCCATAGGTCCTCCCCCTTCCACAAAAGTGGGGTGCCCCTTAGGATCCAAACCCATCTTTAAACTTAGCCTTTATATACCCATCACTTTTCCCATAGAAAATCAATGTGGGACAAGCTTTTAGTTCCACCCATAAACCATACTCATGGTACCTACTTTGGAGACCATTATCTCATTTAAACCTCCATAGATTTGAGCAAGTAAATACTTGTTCTTCATCTCCTCATGGAGGAGAACACAAAGCAACTTGGACCCACTCAAAATGACATGTGGGTCCCACCTTAACAATGGCTCAAAATTGGTGTTTACACCAAATATTCCAACAGATGCAACCACCGTTCCTGCCACGTGATTTGAGCTTTGGCAAGTATGTGTTGACGATGCCCTCCACATCATAAGCAATGTCCCAAATATTTCTTACCAAGTTGGTCAATCCTCTGTTTTTCCACTGTTTATCTTTAATATCTTGCAAGTAGGCTTCGATATATCTCATCTCATTATCGATCCATTCCAAGTCTTCTGTCACCCTTACCAAGCGAGAACCTTCTTTGGTATATACTTTGCCAAACTCCACTACAGCTTGTCTGAGAATTGCAGTAGCGCCAGGCTGGGCTTGATAGTTGGATTACCCTAGCGTGACTCTAAATATGGTTGCCTTCTTACTATTAATTAATTACAAAAAAAAAAGTCATATAAGTTTTTAAAAAAAAAACCAAAATCAAAGTCACATTGTGCATTTAGCTTGAATTACATAAAAAAAATTAAAATCATAATGTAACCCAGTTAATCAGTTATGGTACTTGATAATTACCATGATCCAATTCAAAGAAAACAATTTCTTCTTGCATTTTTTTGAAACAAATTCTTTAATTAAGTCATCGTAATTTAACTTATTAAAGAATTCATTTTCAATTGAGATCATAGCTAATCCACTTGATCTCTCTTGTGATATGGTAGTTCGAAGGTAAGTTTTTATTAACTTCAACTTAGAAAAACTCATCTTCACTGAAGCAACTATAACAGGTATAGTCAACAAAATTCGATAAGTAACCCATAACATTTGAAAACCACCCTCCTTCCAATAAGACTTTATAAAATCGAGGGTAGTTTAATTGAAGAATTTTATCCAACAAAATCTTCACAGAATTACAAAGAGGGTAGTTTCAATGCATTTGGAATCTTTCTCCTTTTTTTTATATATTTTGTATGTAAAACTTGAACTTAAGAATATTTACTGAATCACTATATCTATACATACATATATATATATATATAAATATATCGTATACAAAAAAATATAATATTATAGACAAAATCAAACACAACCTTACTTCTTCTTCCGATTGAATTCATGTCTCCACTTGGATCTGTTGGTAGGACTCCAAATCATACCAACTCAGCCACTATCTTTCTCTCTCTATACGTTTACACTAACAAAATAATTTACTTTTTGAAATTTTTTTATCTGGTCAATGGATATTATAATTATAAACTATTCAATTTTATTGGGTACAAAAGACCAACCGAATAAAAGTATATTATCTGTCATATTATTAGATAAGATGTACAGTTGTATAGAAAAAATAGGTAAGAAATTGCTAGTCTACCAAAAAAATTGTACAAAAAATCCAACCAAATGATGTGACTATTAGGTTTTTATAATTAAAAGTCATTATGGTGGGCATTTTGTACTAAAGTAAAAATTTATGTTTTAATCACGTATGAGATCTCAATCTTATAATCTCATCAGTAATTAATTATATTTATTGCATGGTTAAGTAATATGTAAAATTATGTAGGTGCATGTGTGTGTAATTTATAATAGAAGGGTGGCATGTTGTATGTTAGACTAATAGGAGGAAGACATGTGGGGGGGACCCCTAAGGGTGCTAGGTATCTCTTTTGACTAGTAAGTCAAAAGAGAAGATTGGAGAAAGAGAGAGAACTCGGTGGACGAAGGAAAGAAAAAGAAGGAAGAAAGAGGAAGAAGAAAGAAAGGGAGAAGAAGAACAGGGGAAAATAATAAAAAAAACCTAGGAAAGAATTAGTTGCAAGGTAAGTTTCAATTCATTTTTGCTTGTCTCATATTCTTCTTTACTTCTTGTAAGTTGTGTATATTCATCCTTGTCATGGAAGGAGGAAGATGGAGGAGGAAAAAAGAGTAAGAGATCCATGACTACTATAACAGTTATCTCTATAATAAGCTACTGTTTGGAGACATTTTGATTTACCTAAACATTTTTTTTGCTGCTGAATTTTTGCACATTGTAAGTTAGGATTATGCGGATCATTTTGGTTTTGAATTTACTCAAAAATGTTGTAATTTCGAATTATGGTGAATTTTTTAAGTTGGACTGTCTCTGCAGAATTCTGATACCCAAATCTGCGACTCTTGCTTTAACAGAGCATTCAACCAAGTTAGAGTAGTTCAAAATTTATGAAATTGTTTCTGTATGTAGGAGAAAGTTTAATAATAATCTGTACCAAACTTCAGATCATTTAGATGTCGTTTACCTATGTTAAAAATTTATCGAAGATAGATCATCTCCTGCTAAAATCTCATTTCCATAGCACTGTCCTGTTTTATAAAATACCAAATAAATATTTAGACATGTTCAATAAATGTGAAACATCATGTCATTCGATATAACAATTCTGTATAAATTTTTTGTTTGTATAACATTAATCTCCAAAAAACTAAATTTTTTGTACAATGTACTATGATAATTCATTGTTTTGTTGTACGTCTTAACCCAGTTCAATCAACAATTATTAGGTTTTTACTATGCACCAATCCAACAACTTATTGCTTATTTACAGAGTAATCATGCATGTACTCAATATTTCAATTTTTATTGTAACTATAGAATGAGTTTTTTCATCCATGAATATTGTCAAAATTAGATTTCACAATAAATGAAGAATGAATTTTTTTTACAGACTCAATAACTTTTGTACATTGAAAAGAAAATTACTGTGAAAACTAGTATAGAATCAATCATAGATTATTTGAGAGATTTGCAAGAACATTTAGTTCCACATTAATAGATGATTGGATTGAAATGTACTAAGAAATAATAAGTTTCTTTTTTCATTTTTTTGTTGAGACTAAATTGATACTAATTTTATTTTTTAAGTAAAAATTTTAGTCATGCTTAAATTTAAAAATGTGCAAAGATAATTTAAAATATAATAATTATATTAATAGATAAAAATTATTGTTTCAAGTTTTGAAAATCCACAGAACCAAATACTGATTCCACTCTTGACTGACCCACAAGGCCACCATCAGCTGACCCACCGGGCTTCCAACATGCATTGTGGCCGCCATGGTCCTCTGTGAATCAGTGTTTGGTACCAACACGGTTTTAAGAAAACCGCTTTTAACAAAACCAAGGGCCAGTAATGCGACTTTTGGGTTTAGCATAGACTTGACTCAATTCGATGCACCTTTAATTATAAGTTATTTTTAAAAAATTATTTTTATTAATAATATTTTTAATAAATTTTGTCAGATATAAATTACTTTTTTTAAGTCATAAATAATCAATCGAATATAATTTAAAAAAATTATAAATTTAAGTAATAAACGAGTTGTGCCAAACATCCATGGACAAAAGGACAAATTCTTTATCTATCGATCTCAGCTTTGATCACAGCTTCTAAGCGAGTGCTTTCCCTCTTGGTAGTTGGTGCAAAACGACTTTGAGAAATGCAAAGTCAAGTCAAGCAAAACTTTTGAAAAAATTAAATAGCAGCCCTCAAGCACAAAACTTCGAGAACCACCTAAATGAAGCAACCCGAAGATGCTGGATGAATTTCCAGGAACTGAAGTTGATACATCTGCGTTGTCGTTGGCTATTGTAAATCAGCAAACAAATCTTGTTCTTCAGATTGAAGGTTTTTTTCTTCTGAAATCTTTCTGCTGAGTTGCGGTCAGAAAAAAAAAAAGGAAAAGTAAGAAAGAGCAAAGATCGATGGCAGAAATTGCTATTGCAGGCGCTACAGCAGTTCTCAGACAAGCTGCAGTCGTGTTAGGCAATCTAGTTGTCCAAGAAGGTTTACGCTTGTTCAGGTTGGCAAAAGACTTGGAATGGATCGAGAATGAGATGAGATATATCAAAACGTACTTCGAAGAAGTTGAAGATAAACAATGGGGAAGCAGAGGATTGACCAACTTGGTCAGAAATATTTGGGACATTGCTTATGATGTGGACGACATCAACAACACATACTTCCCCAAGCTGGGATCATATGGGAGGGAGGACAAGAAGGGGCCTCTTGGTTGGATGAAGAGTGCCAAATTCTAGCTCAACAACTCCAAAATTGCTCGTGACTTTGCTGTGGAGATTGAAGAGATTAAAACAAGGGTCGCGGAAATTGATCGTGTCAAAAGAACTTATGGAATCCAAGAAAGAAGTGGCCGCAATGAAGGAAACGCATGGGATCCGAGACGAGCTTTCCCCCACATTGACGAAGTAAAAGGTTGTTGGTCTCGAGGATGACATTAATGTTGGAATATTTGGTATGACACACCAATTTTGATCCATTGTTAAGGTGAGACTCACATGTCCTTTTTAATGGGTCCAAGATGTTTTGTATTCTCCTATGTGAGGAGATGAAGAACAAATATCTACTTGTTTAAATCCATAGAGCTTTGAATGAAATAATAACCTCCAAAGTAAATACCATAAGTATGGTTATTGGGTGGAACTAAAAGCTTGTCCCACATTGATTTTTTATGAAAAAAGTGATGGGTATATAAAGCCTAGGTTTAAATATGGGTTTGGCCCCCAAGGAGTACCCCACTTTTCTAGAACGAGGACCTATAGAACTCATGGATTGACCCAATACTCCACACGCGCAAGCTGCCGCCGCCGCCCTCTGATTCGGGTCGGATGCGATTAAAATAATATTAAAAAGGTTTAGGCCAGTTAATATTTAATTTTTGAACACGGTTTGAACCATAACAGTGTGGATCGGGTAGAACTGAACCAGTTCAAATTTAAATCAAATTCCACCATTTCGAAGGGGTGCGATTCTTTCTATATATAGAAAGATTCCCCCTCCGAAACAAAAAAATAGTTTTTTTATAGATTTATATTTCGTTCATCTCTCTCTGTCTTTCTCGGTCTCCGACGATGACATTCTGCTCCCAGATTCCGGCGACGTCCATTCGCATTTCCGGCGAAGTGCTGCCCAGATTTCGGCGACTGTTCTAGGCAGATTATGGTTGTTTAATCAGTCATCTCTCATCTTCATTTCTAACTTAGAAATTTTGTACGAATTTCTATCCGATTAATTTTTATATATAATGTGTGCTGAATTTTTGTGAAAATTCCATCACTTTCTTCTGCGTTTCTGTAGTGAATTTCAGCATTGAAATTTCACAGAATTACTACAGTTTTTCTGTGTAGAAAATACTATATGTTCATTATGATATCATATTAATTTATCAGAAACGCCGTAGGTTTCTGTATGGAATTAAATATCATAATTCTGCGTAGAATTAGATAAAAATTCATTGTTGTTTTATGTCATACATGTTACATTCATTTTATACATTCAGAGATTAGAATCAAAAGGTAAATTTGCTGGATCTTAATATTGTAGTGCTACTTATTCAAGATCGTGATTATTTTATCCTGAAAATAGACGTTCATTAATCCCATGAGCACCTGTGTGGGGGATGAATCTGTCTCAAGCTAAGAGTGTGCAACACTCGACTTGATCTCCTCTTTATTGTATATTTTATTATTTTATCATATATGACTTGTTGAATATACCATATTATGTTATTTCACACACATTATTTAATGTTGTTGATTTCACTTCATGATGATTACATGAAAGACATTATACAGATTATGTCCAACAATATCATTATGTTTTATTTCACTTTATTATGGCTATAGTTTATATAGGAAACATTATACAATATTTTTTCAACAATTAAACACTTGGTGGACAAAGTGCTTGATAAAGATTTGCTGCATCTTGTGGTCTCCATTGTTGGTATGGCAGGTCTGGGCAAAACAACTCTTGCCAAGAAAGTTTACAACTCTGTTCTACAAAATTTCGATTGTTCAGCTTGGATTTGTGTTTCTCAGCAACCAAACATAGCAAAGCTTTTGCGAGACATTGCAAGACAAGTGGACTTGGAGAAATGGAAATGGGAGCACGACGTGCAGAGAAATTTGTTCAAATTTTTAAGCCAAAAAGGGTACATAATTGTCATTGATGATTTATGGCAAACTGAGACATGGAATGCTTTAAAAGTCGCCATCCCTACCAATTCCAAGTTTGGCAGTAGAATAATCCTTACTTCTCGGAATAGACATGTAGGTGGGGAAAGCTCCCTAAACGAGTTAAAACCCCTAGATGAAGAAGGCAGTGGAAACCTCTTTTTGATAACTATTTATGGCCCTCCCAGAGAATATGAAAAAAACAGGTGATGCTCCTCCCCAATTGGAGATTATCGGTGAGAAAATATTGAAACGATGTGGTGGCCTTCCACTCGCAATTGCAGTAACAGCAGGTATGTTATTAGAGAGAGAAATAACAGAACACGCATGGAATGGGGTATTAGAGAGCATGGGTCAAGAGGAAGACCAATGTTCAAAGATCTTTGCCCTGAGTTATAGAGATTTACCCACAAAATTGAAACCGTGCTTTCTCTATTTTGGGCTTTTCCCGGAGGACTATGAAATTCCTGCATTCGACATAATTAATTTGTGGGTGGCAGAGGGATTCATACAAGGCAGTGATGTGCAAGAGGCTGAGGTTATGGGGGAGGATTACTTAAATCACTTGATTGCTAGAAACTTGATTCAAGTGGTTCAGAGGGGGAAATATGATGGGAGGGTTAAAAGTTGTCGCATTCATGATATTCTGCATAGTCTTTGTGTGAGGATGGCCAAGGAGATTGACTTCTTTAACACTTACAATGATGTAGCTACTGGTAATTCTGCTATAAGAGTGCGCAGAGTCACTACCTATGGAAGCAGTCTCCGTGAATACATTTCTACAGATTACAAAACTCCCAAGCTTCGTGCATTGCTATGCTTCAATAGAGAAGACCTAAGTGAACTTAATAGGAAACATGTTAAGAATTTTCTTGGAGACTTGAGATTTCTGAGAGAGCTAAGTCTAGAGTGCTCTTTTCTTGACATCACTTGGCCAAGTGAAATTGGCAATTTGAGTCACTTGAGTTACTTCCGATTGAGAGTGGTAGATGGTTGTATCAAACTTCCTTCTACCTTTAGCGATCTCAGAAATCTACTGACATTGGATGCTCGAGGATGCTGTCCCCTGATCATTCCCAATTGCATTTGGAAGATGAGCCAGTTAAGACATATTCTGCTATCACAGGATTCTAAAGTTGAATTTGATTTAGGGATGCTACTGCCCAACGTGGGAAAGTTCTTCCATCCAATTGAAGCTTCTTCTGTAAATCTGCAAACCTTCTATGGGTTTACAGTTCCCAGTTGGCCGGCCAAAGACTGGTTTCCCAAATTTATTGGTTTGAGAAAATTGGGGGTTTATTTTGAGAGCGACAATGACTTTTCAAATGTCAAAGTGTTGTTTGATGCAATAACTTTTTCAGAGAAGCTAGAGATCTTGCGATTGAAGAGTTCTGAATTACATAATATCCAGGATCTGAATCTGTCTCGGTATGAGAATCTTTTTAGGCTGCATTTAGAAGTAAATATGATGGAGTTGCCAGAACATGATAAGCTGCCTCCAAATCTCACCAAGGTTACCCTCGCGTGGACTCAGCTGGAAAAGGACCCAATGAAGACTCTGAAGAAACTACCCAAGTTAAAGATCCTCAAATTGTGTCGTGGATCCTACAAGGGGGAGAAGATGATGGTTTGCTCCGGAGGAAGATCCAGTGATAATTTTCCTCAACTCCTAGTGTTGGAAATTGAGGAACTATACTATTTGAAGGAGTTGATGGTGGAGGAAGAAGTTATGCCACGACTTAACAAGTTAAGAATCACAGATTGCCATGCTCTAGTCACAAAGGTTCCACAAAGGATCACATACATAATGACTACCAAATGAAGAGGTTAGTGAACAACTCTTTTAATTGTTGTTTGATTCCTCCTGTTTACTTGTTTTTTCTTCTTCTTTTTTAAGTTATCTAGCACCTTTATCAAAATAGACTTGTTAATAGGAATACTATCATATAGATTTGGCAGTATTTTTTTCATCTTTCTTTTTTCCCAAAAGATATGACATACATTGATGGTCCTGTAATTTGAAATAATGGCAATGAATCTGTACCATCATTCATACCCATAGAAATTTCTGATTAGTGAATTCTGCTTAATGATTCAAATTTTCAGCACAACCACTTTTAACTAAACACATGTCTAGCAATTAGCATGCCTCTAGGCTAGAATGCCTTAATCCATAACCATACATTTGTAAACAATAAATTATTGCTTCTTCTCTATCGTCTTCATTTTAATTAACTTGGATTCGCTTCGTGTTGTCTCATAGGTGGAATCGCAGTCTGCATGTTGAAGATTACCATAGCTTCCTGATTCCTATCTCGAAGTTGTTTCTTTGTCAATTATTTCAACTACAGTTTGTGTTTTGTGGTTGCTTCGGTTGATTGATTGTAATAAGGAACAGGGCCTGTTATTGGGATTAAACTTTTCTGTAGAGCTGAGCCTTTTCTGTAGGGCATTGGCAGACGGGTGAAGGCTTATCAAATGCTGGATTTCTGATAGAAAACAGCAGAAGTTGTTCAGCTTTGATTCCATCATTTAAATGTCCCGAGAAATGGAAATGTTGCAGCCCTTGCTCTTTTGCAAAGTTTGCTATCACTTGGGAAGATCATTTCTCATCGAAGGCGTAAACCTTTCTGAGTGATGGTTGTTTAGCTGCTTAATGAATTAACTGCGGAGTAACCCTTAGCTCGTGCGTGGTTTGAGCTTTTTTTTTTATTTATTTTTCATCAAATGAGTGTGTGGTTTGAACTTTGTTGATTTTCAATAAATGAATATTTAGTTTAAAGTTATTGATGTTCATGTCTCAGCGCTTATTGATGTTCAGTAAACGAATACAGAGTGTTTTGGATGAATGCCAAGACCCATATGGTCCAAGGACTGTCTTATGTACAAATGAAATGTGTGATATTTTATCTTCTGAGTAGAAGGCCTGCAAAACAAGCAAACATGTATATATATATATATATATTTTTAGGAGCCCATAGACCCACCGAGGAAATCCTTGAGCCCAGCCCATATCTAAGCCCCCCACCCCACCGTGACCCCATCCGCCTCATGGGGTTTCAAAACCCCACAAGCTCCCTAGGCAGAGACGGAACTAGATACATGGTGGGAATGTAAACAAGTTAGTGGCCCGTAATGTGGGGACATAATCTTCTTATTTTGACAAAATTCTATTTAAAGTTTAGAGATTTTGAACATTTATAATAAAAAATATTGTATAGAGTAGTCTCTTCAAAATTTAAAATTTTTTACTTCGGCCTTACTCTTTTACCGCAATCTACGTCTACAGCATTCGTGTTAGCATCCCTTTCTCGGTGCAGTGATGATACCATCCGAGTTGCCATCTGTCGTGCCAAGCTAATGTTTTAAAAAAAAAAAATCAAGTGCACTTTTTATGTGTTTTTGGTAGAAGGAGGGGGAACGGGATCCATATGCCTAAGAAAAGGAGGAAAAGATATGTCTAAAATGTCTAAACAAGTAGATTGCAAAATATATAGAAAAGAAGATGAGTGGAATTTGTCTAGTAATAGTGACGCTTCCGCCCATGTCTAGATCAGATATTTGACTCGGTCTCTCTCAGGAATTTTGGCTCCTCTAATATACTAAAGAAGAGATATGTAGAAAAGAAATTAAGAATAAACACCCATAACTACCTTGAATGTCTCTAAATCTTAATGATTCATTCTGTTTGTATAAAGCTCAAGCATTAAGATTCCTCAATAGCCAAATGTTCTGCATATGTTTATATATTGCGTTCTAATGGGGTGTTCAGACCAACTTACGCATATCTCGATTAATTCTTTTTCCAATTCGATCAAAGACAACATATTCATAAGCGATAAATTCTATTGACCTATCTTCAAGAATTGAATTTGGATTGGTTAACGTGAGGAGCACACCCACTTAACCAACTACGACAACTCCTTGGGTTCCAGTTATTTTTTTGGTTTTTTTGTTTTTGTTTTATAAACGATAATACAACCAGCAAACCCTAAACAAAACTAAACAAAACTAAGGCCTATACGCCTCCACAATTCTCTGAAGCTCCAAGTGGAGGGGAAACAAAGCTGAAGTGAAAGAAGAAAAACTAGACTTCGCCAATTTAATCAAGTATTTTAAAGACAATTCTTTATTATTATTTTTTTTTTGCCAATCAATTAATAGGAGATAATCCCATCAAGAAAAATATGTTTTACTAAATAATCATTTATCTGAAAAAGTCAATCAAACGAAGCAATCACAGCAAGCCCAACAATCACAGAAAAAATTACTATACCGTTAAGGGAGTGGAACTCAAGACCTTAACAAATAAGATACTTAATAATCAATTGGATGCTATCAAACTACTTGGGTATCGACAAGGTAATTCTAATTTGTCAGGACTGATTTGTATGCAAATTTGCGTACGTACAATTAACTTTTTACATCGATTACCAAATATTGCTTGACTGTGTACAAATTTTGCATATTTAAGGTTGAGTTATTGCTATTGAAACAGAAACTTAAGAAAACTTCATCTTATTCTCATTCTCAAGAAATCCCCCTGGTACGTATGAAATGACTTTGAAATGCAATCGCAACTAGTAAACTTCGAAAAGTTAGTGGTAGACAACGTGATGACATGCTCCACTAAACAAAAGAACGAGAACCCACAGCTATTTTACACAAAGAAACTCCCACTAGTTCATTTGTCATTTCAGCACGAGTTATAGATAAACACAAATTTTGTACAGAATTTTTATATTGAAGTTTTATACAAAACTAGGTATATTTCACAAAGAAAGTCCTTGCACTCAGTGGTAGAACTGCCCTAGATTTAAGGGGCCAGCTCCCCTAAGTTTTTAAAACTCTTTTTAGGTTTTATGTATTTTGGTGTATTTATATTACAAAATATTGTATTAAACTCTTAAAATTTTAAAATTTTTCCTTAACTTTTTAAATTTTAAAAAAATTAGTTTGACCCCTTTACAAAATTTTTGAGTTTGCCCTGCATACGAGTTCATTTGTCGTTTCAATAAAAGAAATGCATCGTTTTTTGTTTAACACGATCATTACTTTTTTTAATGCAAAATTTTTATTGAAAAACAAAAATTTATTTGACACAAAAAACAATGCATAGAGAGAGTCAATTCTTTTTTTTTTTTTTTTGGTTACATTTCTTTAATTACCCTAAGAAAATGATAAAAATGAATCAGCTTTCCTCAATATATGTACACATCCATTTACATTCAGTGATTCATAAAAAATTAAAAAGTAATTTTATTTGCCTTTTTATATTTTTTCTCAATAAATTCTTAATGCAAATATAACACTACTAGAAAAACTATTATTTATGACCATTTTTTTTGCGATGGCTAAATTGCCATCACAAAAGTCTATTATTTGCGACTGCAATGACCCTAATGCAAAAATGGCATTTGTGATAGCTCATTTGCGACGGCACAAAGTTGTCGCTAAAAACGTCCAAAGACAACGCCGTTTCAAGTTAGTCAATGTGTTCTCCCTATTTACGACGCCTTATTTGCGTCTGTTGATTTCCCCGCAAACCAAGAAGGCTGTGCCCTCCCTTTTCTGCGATCCCTCTCTCAGTGATGCCGGTCTCCAGCTCTCTTAACCAATGACATCGGTCTCCGGCCTCGCTTCCAGTAAGCTTCCCTCTCTCTGTATCTGTGTGTGTCTCTCTCTAACCTCTATCGCCATTGTTTCTCAAGTTCTGTTAGAAAAGTGAAGAGAGGAGGCCGTTGAATCTAGTAGAAAAGTGACATGTATTGTTTCTTAAGTTCTGTTTCGTGAACAAGTTCGAGTGCTTCGGAGATCTTCAGAATGGTTATTGTGTTTCTTTTGCACACTCGCTTGTTTTATAATTTTGGATCACAAAGAATGGTGAAGCTCGTAGGATGAGCCCTGTCCGCGTATTGCTCTAAAACTGAATTGAAGTTTCTGAACATAATTGGCCAATGCTACAGTAATTAGATTGAAGTTCTTATAGTTAAATTTGAATCTGAAAAATCATATTCATTTCAATGTGTAGGGGATAGAGATTTATCCCACTTATTAGGATTTGATGTGGCAATAGCTGTATTCATATTAGGATTTTAATTTCAGAATGGATGAGTCTTTGTGTAGTGATTTTTGCAGATCAGAATCATCAGACCCTTCCCAGCCAGCACATGGTCTCCTCTGACCGTGCATTGCTTATATTTTCTTTGCTTTTTTTTGAAGATTTTGCACAGAACCCTGCGGCTATGCTTAGCTTTGCTCATAATTAGACGACGGGCAGCCAATTTAATGATGGCTTATATTTTCTTTGCTTTTTGGTTCCCCTTCTCTCTCACCTGCCGAACAAAAATCCAGTTCCCTTTCTCTCTCAAGTATTGCCTAGTGCCGAACCAGCACCACTACCAGTACTCTTCTTTCCTCCTCTTATTCCATTTCTCCTTCCCTTCTTCCTCCTCCATGACCGAACATCAGACCCACCTCCATGGCCACCGCTGGCCAAGCCTGCTACGCAGTTACACCATCACTGCCAGTGTCTGCGAGAAGAAGACAATGAAGGAAAAATAGCTAAACCCAAACCCTGTTAATCTCTGTTGACTGGAGTGTATACTCCACTTAATTTCTCATGTGTTCTGCTTAGTTTGCTTGAGAAGAAAAAAGAGGCAAGTGGCACTAAAAAGCTAGCTTATTAATTTAATTTTCTGGGCTGATAAAACTAGCTCATTAGATTGATTGCATGGAAAAGTCTATACTCTATAGTTTAGAAAATGAAACATTGTTTGTTTTTAAACAGTTACAAGGATCCATGATTTTGGTGTGAGAATGTATAAGAAAATTTTACTGATTAAACTTGATAAAGCAACCATTTCTATTTTTTCCTTTTTTCTTTTATTGATTCCTTTTTGAGATTCTTGGCCAAATCACTCGAAAGGGTCGTATCTAGATTTTGGTTGTATTGAGATTTATTAGTTGATGCACTCTATCTGTTTGAGGAAAGGTCACCATGGGGTAAATGTAATGACAGGGTGAAGGAATAGAATTGATGAATTGGCTGTTTTCCTTTAATTTTCAGTTGTCTGGGAAACAAATAGTGTGCCATTTCTTTTCAACAGCCTTCCTCAACCCCATCTATGATTAACCCTCCACGCCTCAACACCTTCAATCTGCCAGTGTTCTTTGATTTTTTTAAATTTTTGCTTAAGTTGGCTTTTACCCGTTTTACTAATTTTAAAGCTTACATCGTGTAAATATTGCGGTTCAGTGTATAGGTTTTTTGTTTTTGAACAAAAATATTACATTTGTTGGCTTTTGTTTGTTGGTTATGAACTAAAAATTTGAAAATTCTTGGGCTGTAAGCTGGTGTGGGGGTGGTTTAGGCCAGAAAAGGTGGTTGGGGAAAGGAATCTTTCTGAAAATGTGAAGGAATTTGTTTGGGACTTGGAAATTGTAGATTTCATCTCTTTGGATTTTGTTTGAAACTTGGAAATATGAAGGGGGAAAAAAAAAAGAAAGCGAAGTTAGAAAGAATACCCTTTTATTGTGTTTCTGCTCCTAGCTAATTTTAAAAATATTAAATTGAAATGGAGGAGGTTATGCTTCTCCAGGGTCTGCTGACTAATGACACTTTTTTAATCCTTATTTCTACATTTAATTAGTTAGAATTGCTTTATTCTGTTGAGCTAAGCTAGCTTTTTCATTTCCTCCTCATTTCAGTTGTGTTAGTCTTAACAATATCAATTATATTGTGTGCAGGTTGAAATTTGCGTGAATTGGGGTTGGTGAGCCAAGCTTCTCAGAGGCACCAGCCTTAAAATCTTAAAAGGGCAATGTTATATGTGAACTCAAATGGGAACTACATTTGAATGCATGCTTGCCTTTAGGGATTTGATGTTTGGGTAGTTTGAATCTTATGCGTCGACTTGGGGGATTAGATGTTTGGGTATGGATTGTGGAAAGCTAATTCAGATTTCCTCCTAGGTTGTTCTTCGGAGAAAATTGCTTCAGTGGTTTGCTTTTTTTTTTTTATTTCTTCAAAAGAAACCTGAATAGAAAGGCAGCACCACTACCTACAAGTAATGTAGTGAGAAGTGGTGAAATGGGTTCTATAATTACCATTAATGAAATTGAAACATAGCTAGCTGTCAACCAGAAGGAACCTAACTGCACTTGAAAAATGCATTTGCATTTTAAAGACCCTTTCATACTATACACCTGATACATGTCACAAAGTTGCTTTTTATTTTTCTTTTTGTTTTGTGTTGCTGGTTGCAGCAAATGAAGAACTACTCAAAATGCTAACCAGCTGATCCCTTGGACATTGATGTTGCTTTATCTTCATTTGACTTGGCCCTTTAATTTTATTTTATTGTTCTGTGATGTGGGTAGTATAGAGTTTTGGGAGTTAATTTGGTTCTAAATAAATTTATTTCGTGAATCAAATTGAGCAGAAATGTAGCAAGGAGTAATTGAAGTACAAGGTGAAGAAGAGGACATTGAAGGTGCATTTCAGTTCAAGTGCCAACAAAACGCAAAAGTAAGAGTAACCACTTCTATATTATGTGCCATGTAGAATTGCATGTGTCCTTAGACATATATTCATATTAGGGGTTTTAAGAGAAATTTGGAGAGGGCGAGAGAGATGTCCAGAAGTTCTTAGTGACAAACTTGATTTTTTCTCTTTCTAGGCAGAATATTATTGGTCGCTTCAAATTTGTGTGAGTGCTTCATTTACTTGAGATTAGAGCTATGAACTCATAAGTGTGCATGTACTGGTTAAGGCTGTGGAATTTTAGGTCTTTCATATCAATTCTTTTATTTTTTTGGGTTGTATTTTGGATTCTTTTAGGGAAGAGTGAGCAGAGTGTGCAAATGATAATGTAAACGGTACTACTATTCATGTGAAGGTGGTTTAACTTTTTACTTCAACAAACGGTTTGGATTGCCAACTATAGATACGCACATATATGCATGTTTATATCATGGCTGATTTTTCTCTTTCACATTTTTATGAATCTGGTTTTTCAGAAGGGCTGAGCAAAATCGAAGGACTAAAAGTCGATGTCGCTTCAATGGAGACCAACATGGTAAGTAGTCTTAATTATTAATGTAGATAAAGAATACGTGAGAATTTTATTATAGATATTTCCACCTCCATTATTAAGGAGAATTGGTTTTTGCATTGGCTTACTGGACTGAGATTACATTCAATTCGCATTTCTTGTTTGATCTATGTTATAAAAACTGATTGTGAGGCAAATCTTTTCATACTCAAGCTCACAAATGTTATAGTTTTAGGCATCAAATCCCATTAAGAGCACTTCCAAGTTTCATCCAGCTTCTAGGTCATAGGTTGTTGCAACAGGTGGCCTATGTGTAGATTTAGCTCAATAAGTAAATCATAAAAATTTCCTACTAACTCTCTATATCCTCGGATTAGAAGAGGATAAGTGTCGACTCCTTCAAGTTTTAGCATATATCTTTAAGGTACTGTCTCGATGTTACGACTCTTTTAAGCCTTTTTTAAAGTCGTGCAATCTGTCTCGATGTGTCGACACTTCTGGATTCATGTATCGACTCCTTTAAGCCTTTTTTAAAGTTGTGCAATCTGTCTCGATGTGTCGACACTTCTGGATTCATGTATCAACTCCTTTAAGCCTTTTTCATAGTTGAGCAATCTATTTTGATGTGTTGACTCTTGCAATCTCATGTGTTGACTCTTTGAGAGATTTATCAAAGTCATACACTCTGTCTTCATATGTCGACTCTTTTGATGATTCATCAAAGTCATGCTCACTGTCTCCATGTGTCGATACTTGATGGTCTATGTGTCGACACCTGATGAGCTAAGTGTCAACTCTTGCCAATTCAATTGCTCAGGTTCAAGTCACTATCTTCATGTGTTGACTCCTGGTGGTTTAAGGGTCGACTCCAGCCAATTTCTTATGCTTCATTCTGCAAGACTTCTTCAACGTTTTTCAAAGTCTTCAAATTGTTCAAGGACGATCCAAATAAGACTTTTAAGGTTTGAAATGACTTCTTCAAAGCAAGTAGATTTTCAAGAACATCTTCAATATCTTCGAAATGAATTCAATCATTTGATTTGTTGTAGAGTTCTTCAGTTAACATAACTTCCTCCATTGATCTAAGTTTTCTTCAAAATCTTTAAGAGAGCTTCCAAGACTTGAGATCTCTTCTCTTCAACTGATCTTTTATGCTTCTTTGAACATCTTCAATTTCTTTACTTAATCTTTATCAACTTAATTTCTTCTAGGATTCTTCAATCAATATAACTTCTTCCATCTATTCAAGACTTCAACATAATCTTCAATGAATCTCCCAAGTTTTATGATTTCTCATCAATAGGTCTTCCTTACCTTTGAATATCTTCAATGTAGAAAGTATAAGCTCTTGTTGCCGATTTTCTTTATATTTTGAATATTTTTAATATATAAGATGAACTTGTTGAATGTGTCAACCCATCATGTTCTTCAACCGTTGATCCTTCTTGACCATCTTCTCTACACAAGTTCTTCAATATTTTCCAATGTGATAAGCTTCAAGTCATAAACCTATTGAAACAGAAACTTTTTGCCCCTTTCTTTTGTGCTTTATGCCTCAGTGTATTTTTCAAATTCAGAGCAAAACAATCAACCATTTTAGAGGTTCGTAGCATATATGATGTTTTAGATTGAGTCATATGGCCATGAGAATTGAGGGTCTTCATAATGAATAAGTTGGTTATGAATGTTGCTAAATATATGCATACCCAAACTTTATCTCTTCGAGAATAAGATTACCTAAGTAATCTTCTTGTTGGATACTCAACTGACCAGCTTAATTATTTTCTTATTATCAAATGATTATAATCTAATCTGCACACTCAATTGAAATCATTAGATAACAACTACATGGTTTTGTTATTATCAAAATTAATATAAGAATCAACTTTGAGTCAACAATTCTCAAAGAATAGGTTGATGGTGTTACTATATCGGCTTATTTTGTGATAGATTATAAACTCTCTTTGGTTGTATGGATTTTTTATTTGGTTTTTTGCAAAAGATTGTAAATTCTTTTTGTTTTATGAATTTTTATGGAAGACAATGTTTGTTTAGATAGATGTTTAAAAGATATATTAACTTTGTTAAGTATTTTTGTAAGTGTTTGGATTTGAATAAATGTGTGAATTTTGTTGTTTGAATCATGTTAAATGTATATTTTATCAGGTAAAATAATAAATTACAAAATCATTTGTAATTTATTCAAAAAAAATTCCCTTTAAAAAATGTATACTGGCTGCAATTGCTGTTGTTAAAACTGAGGGAAGTGTCGCTAAAAATTTTCCTTTATCCGCGTGGTTGGTTCACTTGTCGTCGCTAAATTTTTTGCAACGGTTAAAGTCGTCGCAAATAATATTCACAAAAGTATTAGCAATGGTAAGTAATCGTTGCAAAAATCCGACGGCACGTGTGAAAAAATTTGATCCGTCGCAAAAAGTATTTCTGCCGTTGCAAAAGATATTTCTGACGCCAAGTTTTTCGTCACCTAAAATGCAATCACAAATTGACTTTTTGCAACTGTTTTCTGCCGTTCCGGTTTTCTAGCAGCGTAACTATTATTGAGAACGATGGAATAAAGCAGTCTTAGAAACCTGTGAAGGAAAGCACCATCCTCCAAAGGTAAAGCGGAAATGCAAATTCAAAAAGGAGCTTGAGACATATTCTGATGCATTACTAATTATGGAGTATCAATCACGTCCCTCCAATAATTCACATTATCACATCCAATAAGAGTTGTGGGTCACTATCCTAACTAAACCCACAATCTGAGGAGTATTAAATGCACTTATTCTCTTTCCAAATCTTTAATTGAAGACGGAAAGTAGTTAAAGTGTTCTTTCCACCTTTTTCTTTTGAACCTGTAAATTTGAAAAAAAGGTAATAATGCTATATAAATCGAATATTAGTTTGAATAAAATTTGTCAGACATAATGATTATTTGTGGTTATTTTATTTCATACTGAAACACTTATTATATATTTTAACTCATAAAATTAAAATAAAATAGACACATTATTTGATAAAATTTTTGTATAAAATTAGGTAAGAATAGAATTTATGCCCACCTACCCTTTAGTCTAATGTGAGAGTATGTTATTCCAAGAGCTCGAAGGATTTGGCCACTAGCCACTGGCAAAGAGGAAAAAGGAAAGACAATGTATTTGGCCATTCAAATTTCAAGGGACAATCATATCTAGTTCCTTATTGTGCATTGATGGGGTTCATTTCTTCAATATTCAAAGGTCGATGATTGCAATAATTGTATTAATTTACAAAACAAAACAAAAGAAACGAGAAAGTGGGATATGCTTTGCCTTTGTAGAAAGTTTGGAGGCCCAAGCTCCAACTCCAGGCATGTCAATCATGGTGGCCGATAATGTGAAAAGATATATGTAGGACGAAGAACTGGCTTAGTGGTTTCTTAATTTTTTTTTCATTCGAATTTTAAGAGGAAGTAGCACCAAATTCTTAGGAGAAATTAATTAGAGCTCCTAGAAGACCATATAGTACCTAGTAATCAACTGGGCTAATTCAATTTATCAGAATTCATGATCTCTCAAAAGGAGGTCAAGAGTTTGAGTTTTGCTAAGCGCAATTGGAACTCCAAGACTTTTGACTTGGTAATTACCTAATTTATATGGAATATGAGATTATACAGACCTCAGAATTAGTTGAGCCGTGCGCAAAATAATCCGTACACCCGATTAGAAAAAGAAAAAAAAAAAACCCCATTTGTCTTTACTCTACCTAGAGAACAATTTTCAGCTGCTAGAGAATCAATAAAATTAAACATCTCAAAAGGATCATGATGGCAAGTGATTTTAAACTTAAACACTACAGAAGTATTTTTAAAACATGATCTTAGGCTTGAAAACACTAGTTTTAAAAAAAATTGACACAAATTTTAAATTTCAAAACTCGTGTTTTGAGAACAAACTTCTCAAAGAACCTGAGTTCCATAAATGGTATGAGAGGTCGACTCCAAAATGCAACGTCAAGTCAAGTAAAACATTGAAAAAGCAAATGTTAGACAATGATCAGTACGATGACATACTCCACTAAACAAAAGTCGAGAGAACCCCAGCTGTGTAATTCCACAGATAAAGTTGCACAATTCACACCAGGGCGGCGCTAGGTATACCATGGAATTATGTAAATGCTTGGTGGTATATATATTCTTCTTCCTGCTTGTAGATTTTAAACTTACATTCTTTGGTGGTGAATAAACTACATTTTTACCAGCTCCAGAATAGCATATATTTATGCAGAGGGAGGTAAAATTCGTCGTCATCACTTCATAGGCGGTTGTAAATAATACATCTTTATAGGTAATCTAATAAATAAAAATAATATATTTAGAATTTTTTTGAGAGAGGAGCTGAGGCAGGGAGAGGTGATGAAAATAACTGAAGGGTTCAATTTGTTAAAGCCAAAGACTACAAACTAGGAAAATCAGAGAAAACAAAATGCTTCGGATTTAAACAAAATCCAACCTTGAGATTCTTAGCACTTTCATAAACTGGAAACTGTAGTCCTTAGTGGTAGTTAGATTATATAGTTTCCATATGTGGCATAAAATAGATAAATAAACTTTTCAATGTGAATTGGAACTCCAAAGTTAAAAGAACCTTTACATTGAAATCAACATAAATTTATGGTTAGAAAAATATGAATCCTAGTATGATTTAACAAGGTCCCAAAAGTCATAATTAATTTACCATTAAGGAAAATGCAACGTACACATTCTTAGACAATATGTACTCTTACTATAAGATGTTTTGCACCCTTATTAAAGTGGTCGAACTTTGGACTTCATTTTTGCTTAAAAAAAAAGGTTGTACAAAATCAAAGACTGGAGGGGCACGTTCATGCCCCCAATGCAAATAACAAGGACCGAGGGAGAGGTGGCAAAGGGGCACATGCCTTTTGAAAACGAGCCTTGCCATCGTTTCTCCGAATGCACGTGCACACATAACAAGGATCGAGGGAGGGGTTGGCAACTGGGTCACGTGCCCTTTGAAAATGATGCTCCCGTGGTCCTAGTTTTAAAGGAAGCACATTGTCACGGCCGTGGGCTTCTACCAACGCAATCGTGTCGGTATTTATCTTGAATCACTCTCTTGTCAAAGTTAAGTCAGCGTACAATTTGAGTTAGGCAAAAATTTAAACAAAGAAAGGTTAGAGAGTTTGAAAGAATATGGCTTTTGTATTGCACTAGAGAAGATTACAATTCTCTTCGATTGGTTTGGCCAAATGAGGCTTCTCCTTTATGTAGTTTTCTATTTTCTCAATGGACGGTAGAGATTGATTTAATCCTACCGTAGGGAGTGATCTTTTAGAATCTTCCCACCTCCTTTCCTATAAAATATCTAAGAGATTTACATGAAACATTCTAGAGATATTCTAAAATATGTACAAGTCTAGAACATTCTAGAAAACTCTAGGCTACACAAGAGCCTTCTAGAAAATTTTAGAGAAATCCAGAAATCTCTCCATCATTCTATAACATTCTAGAGTCTTCTATAACCTTCTAGAGATCTCTCCATTGTTCTAGGAATTTTCAGGTCGTTCTAAACTTCTACGTGCAAGGAATCCGACATTCCCATGCAGCGTGTAACACTCTTCCCCACCTATTCCTGCGATGCCCTCGTCGCTTGATCATCTTTGTATTGCCGTAGGTGGTCTTCGAATTGCCAAAGGTCCTCTTGTGATTCCCAACTAGCCTTGCTCTCTAACAATCCCTTCCATTTAATCAAGAATTGAGTACTCGGTGGTACTCCTCTCCATAGCACTACTCGGTCTACTAGCACCTCCTCAACTTCTCTATCAAATGACTTGATTATAATTGGAGGTGCCCTCCTTGAGACGTTCCTGCTTGGGTCATCCTCGTCTTCATAGTAGGGCTTCAATACGCTTGCATGGAAGACAGGATGAATCTTCAAGTTGTAGGTCAAGTTTATAGGAAA